>JBBPBX010007041.1:12767-66440 GCA_038048925.1 Garcialebias charrua | reverse complement strand
AGCAATGTGGTGTGGTGCTGTTGTATTGAGACTTTCATATATAGTGCACTTCTACACAGACAAAGTACAAACTGATGATTAGAATATCTTATAGACTTGATAAACTATTCTAAAATCAACATAAAATAAAACTATAAATACATCCTATTATGTGTACCCAGTAAAAACTATTATCCACAAGTAACAAGCGAGCCTCATTCATTCAGAAATAAAATTCAAAAAGTTATTAGATCAAATGTTTTTTCAGCTTTTTCTTCAGAAGAACAAAAAGAAACTTCTCCAAATCATCTAGGAATCTCCTTATTGTCTTTTTATTCCTTGAAAAACATTAGTTTTGACATAGTTTCTGCTGAATTTCTGCTCTGCTGCCTGCTCACGCTGCATTCCGTTCTGCTGAAGACAAAAGCCTCGCTTTCCCCAGCGCTGCAGCCGGGAGAGAGTGACTACCGTAACTGTAGCAAAAACAGCATAAAAGCGCACTCTTTTTTCTTTCAAACACCGTTTAAATTTTTCTGATAGCGCAAACGGTTGCAGAGTTACGGCAATGTAAAAATAGCTTGTGAAAACGTGTCGTCGACGACACGTTCGGTTTAAAAGGGATTTATTTTAAGAACCGTTCGCAGCTCGATCCTGTCGTAGCTAGGGGGTGAAAATATCGTCCCGTTCGTAGGTCGTTATTCCGTTCGTAGGTCGCGGAAATACCGCTAACGGTGCGCCGCGCACACATTTAACAGCATGAGACTGACATACTGGGCCATAAACATGCACAGAACTTTATTTACAAACACTTATCTAAACCATTACACCACACATTCATCCATAAACACACACAGTAACTGTACATCAGTAACTTCACATCAGAACTGCAGGAAATCAGCAGGAAATCACATCAGCAAAATGATGTCAACAATCACACATGAACACTTCTCAAAGTGCAGCTTTTAACATCACAACAGCAGCAAATCAGGGACTCCCATCAGCAAAATGATGTCAACAATCACACATGAACACTTCTCAAAGTGCAGCTTTTAACATCAGAACAGCAGCAAATCAGCAGGAACTGACATCAGCAAAATGATGTCAACAATCACACATGAACACTTCTCAAAGTGCAGCTTTTAACATCAGAACAGCAGCAAATCAGCAGGAACTGACATCAGCAAAATGATGTCAACAATCACACATGAACACTTCTCAAAGTGCAGCTTTTAACATCAGAACAGCAGCAAATCAGCAGGAACTGACATCAGCAAAATGATGTCAACAATCACACATGAACACTTCTCAAAGTGCAGCTTTTAACATCAGAACAGCAGCAAATCAGCAGGAACTGACATCAGCAAAATGATGTCAACAATCACACATGAATCCATAAATCCATCAGCAGCATCACATCTATCAGAAGCATGTTGCAACCATCATGTTTTTGAAACCAGTGCGTTGATGAGTGTCCATGTGCATGAGAAAGAAGTCCATGAACTCAGAAAAAGCTAGAAGCAGCAGAAAAATGAAACAAAATTGCCTTACTTTGACTGAAGTGTAGGTAGACAGATGTTTTTCTCATGATCAAACCTGCATCTGATGGAACTGCTTAGCCATTGCTCAACAATGAATGTTGGGAGCATTTTAGGCCAGCTGTTAGTTCAGGCAGGTGTCAGTTCAGGTCTGTGGTCCTGATGTGAGCAGGTCTGTGCATCACATGAAGTTTTTTTGGTTTTTGGCAGCAGTCATTTAGGCAGAACGACACAAAGGTGATGGATGGAGGCAACATGCAGGACACCAGAGGCAGGCTGGAGGACAGGCAGCACCAGCGGCTCATCCATGAGGTGGAGCAACACGCGGATGAACTGTTGGAACACAACCACACACAGACGTCAGCACCTGCAGAGAACAACAACACAGACAACAACTTCTCCTTACCTGTGTGGTGCATGTGTGGAGGACAGGCAGGAGGCTGGAGGACAGGCAGGAGGCTGGAGGACAGGCAGGAGGCAGGCTGGAGGCTGGAGACGACAGGCTGGAGGCAGAGCAGCAGGAGCACGTAGCACCAGCGGCTCATCCATGAGGTGGAGCAACACGCGGATGAACTGTTGGAACACAACCACACACAGACGTCAGCACCTGCAGAGAACAACAACACAGACAACAACTTCTCCTTACCTGTGTGGTGCATGTGTGGAGGACAGGCAGGAGGCTGGAGGACAGGCTGGAGGCTGGAGGACAGGCAGGAGGCTGGAGGACAGGCTGGAGGCAGAGCAGCAGGAGCACGTAGCACCAGCGGCTCATCCATGAGGTGGAGCAACACGCGGATGAACTGTTGGAACACAACCACACACAGACGTCAGCACCTGCAGAGAACAACAACACAGACAACAACTTCTCCTTACCTGTGTGGTGCATGTGTGGAGGACAGGCAGGAGGCTGGAGGACAGGCTGGAGGCTGGAGGACAGGCAGGAGGCTGGAGGACAGGCTGGAGGCAGAGCAGCAGGAGCACGTAGCACCAGCGGCTCATCCATGAGGTGGAGCAACACGCGGATGAACTGTTGGAACACAACCACACACACACAGACGTGAACACCTGCTGATAACAACAACAACACTGACAACAACAACTTCTCCTTACGTGTGTGGTGTGGTGCGTATCAGATGTGTGGATGGACCAGGGGGACGTGCCGCTTTGGAGGCTGTCGAGAGAGAGGTGATGATTACAGTAGGTGTAGATGTAAGTTAAAACAAAAATAATAAATTAAAAGAAATTAACATGTCTTTGCTGTACCTTTCTGACGTTGCTGTGCTGGAATGTGAGGGTGGGCAGGTCAGTGATGGGACGGTGGAGTTGGTGGAGAGGAGGGGGAGGAGGAGGAGGAAGGTGTAGTAGGCTGTGAACATAAGCAGAGACAGTAACAGATTAAATTAATGTGTGTAACATGACAACTCCAAAAAATAACATTTCATTACAGTACGTACTGTACCTGGAGGGAGGGAGCAGGGGGGGGGGCGGTTGTTGGGCGTCTTTCACTGGGGAGAGGGTGGGCTGTCCATGGCTTCCTCCTGGCTTTCTGCAGGAGGACTGGATGGCCTTTCAGCTGGTGGGATGTCCAAGGCCTCCTCCTGGCTTGCTGCAGGAGGACTGGATGGCCTTTCAGCTGGTGCACCAGCAGATCCTGGAGGCGGTGCTGTGACCTTTGTAAAATATTGCAGCATGCTGCTCTGCACCTTTTCAAGCTTTTTGTCATCCAGGATCTGCTGATAACACGCAACTTCATTGAGGACACCCCGACGGACCTTGGCGAACCTCTCACAATCTGAGTCCTGCTTCTCCATCCTCGCCAGGAAGCTGTGGAGTTCCTGAAAGCCCAGCACCATCTCCTGCCTGGTGAAGGTCGGAGGAATGACCTCCACTTCCTCATCCGGGACGTGCCTGTCGAGCTGAATCAGGTCGTCTGGGGACAGGTCCTCTCCTGATGCACCCAGCAGGTGTTGGATATCGTCCTGGTCCATGTCGAGCTCCAGTGACCTGCCCATCCTCACAACATCCTCGATTACACGGTCCACCTCCTGGGAATCGTGTACCCCCTGAACAAGCTCTGGACAGAGCTTCTTCCAGACTCCGCACATGTTCTGTTGAGTAACACGACGCCAGGAGTGGTCAATGTTGTGCACAGCATCAAGGATGTTGTATTTACGCCAGAAGTCTTTCAGCGTGAGGGTCTGAGAGTTCTCCGTTGCCTCCAAAGCGGCACGGATGACTCTCTGCAGGTAGTACGCCTTAAACGTACTAATAACCCCCTGGTCCATTGGCTGGATCAAAGAGGTGGTGTTGGGAGGCAGGTACACCACCTTCACATGCCTGTCCAAGTCGGTGAGAGCAGGGGGGTGTCCTGGAGCGTTGTCCAAGACCAGCAGGACTTTAAAGGCAATCTTCTTGAGAGTGCAAAAACGCTTGACTTCTGGCAAAAAGTTGTTGGTGAACCAATTTTTAAAAACTTCCAGCGTCACCCAAGCCTTTTTATTAGACGCCCAATAAACAGGAAGCGTAGATTTATCAATACCACTGAAGGGCCTGGGTTTATTAAATTGGTACACCAACAACGGCTTGAGTTTGCAATCACCCGAAGCATTGCCCCCCACCAGCAAGGTCAAACGCTCCTTGCCGACCTTGTGGCCGGGTGCGGTTCGTTCTTCCCTACTGATGTAGGTCCTGTCTGGCAAACGCTTCCAGAACAGCCCTGTCTCATCGACGTTGAACACCTGCTGGGCAGTGTACCCGCCGTCCCTGATGATCTGAGCCAGTTCTGCTGGGAATGCCTCAGCTGCCTCGTGGTCAGCGCTTGCTGCCTCACCTGTTTAAATGCACACAAAATGACACGGTTAAGCTGTTGTAACACTGTAATAAAAGGGAAAAAATATTTTAAAAAAAATTTGTTAGTCGTGGACTACCTGCATTATTAAAAAATAAAAATGAGAAATTAAATGCTCACCCTGCACTCTGATGTTGTGGAAGTTGTTTCTTTTCCTGAAACGATCAAACCATCCTTTAGATGCAGTGAATAATAATAATAATAATGAATTCAATTTATAACGCACTTTTCATTAATGAAAATCTCAAAGTGCTACACGGTGCAACAGAAATTAAATGTCAATAAAACAAGTAATAAAACAAGTAAAATCAATAACAGTATCAACTAAAATCAAAAGTAGAATCATGAGGAGGTAGAGTATGCTCGGTTGAAAAGAAAGGTCTTCAAGCCGCTCTTAAAGTCAACCACAGACTGTGGGACCCTCAGACAGTCAGGAAGAGAGTTCCACAGGCGGGGGGCAGCCAGGTGAAGGTCTCTGGTCCATTCAACTCCCCTGATGTGCTGCTTGAAGTCCCTCCTCCTGCGCTCTGGGAAGACGTCCCTTCACCCGGATCGCTCTGGGAGGACGTCCCTTCACCCTGATCGCTCTGTGCAGCCCCCTGCCCCCCGCACCCCCCTGCTCCCCTGCACCTCCCCCACTCGTCCCTAGTTCTAGCAGCCTGTGATAGATCCTCCTCGCCTTCTCACAAATCACAGACATGCCAACTGGTATTCTGCGTTGCGTGTTGTCCTCCAGCCATAGCACAAGCAACCTTTCCATCTCAACTATTTTACCCGTCCTTTTTTTAGTGATTATGGTGGACTTCATGGGGGCTGAAGCACGCACTTGTTGCAAAATGCGCTCTTTGTCCGCCACTATCGTCCCCACAGTCGACCTCGGTAACGATAGCCTCTCTCCAATTTTTGAGGGTGTCATGCCCTCATCAGACATTTTTATTATTTTTGCCTTCGTCTCCAGCGTGATCGTTCTGCGAGGTTTTTTCCCCTCTGCCGCGTCCGCGGACTTTCCAGGTCTCTTCGGAGCCATTCTTCGTACGAGCTAACGTGCTAACTCCTAAGGAGCAAAAATTAAAATTAATGCTAACGTTCACAAATCAATGCAAACGTTTGCTTTCGTCTAAAAATATTTCTTTGAGTACATTTAGTACTGGACCGTACCTGCCCGTTCGATGACCCGTCGAAAACTAGCGTCGAAAATTAGCTAACGTGCTAATTCCTAAGGAGCAAAAATTAAAATGAATGCTAACGTGCTAACGTTCGCTTTAGTCTAAAACTGCTACTGTAAATTAAAATTTATTACAGTACCTGTTCGTACGTTGTTTGTTGTTGTTTTTCTCTCGTTATCGTTGTTCTTCTTCGTTCTCGTTCGTATGTCTCTTCTCATCAATCGCCGTAACTAACCCACGAGGGACAAAATGGCCGCAGCCCTTTAAATAGTTACCGCTTTACCTGTACGGATCCCTCCGCCGCCAGGTGCACTGCGGCTGTGTGTACATCCGCCAGAAGCCCAGCCCCCCCCTCTCGCTGGCGGTAATTTTCCACTGTCATGCGCAGTGTCACGCCCATGCCCAACAAGCAACAGCCAAAGGCAATCCCCTCCCCCACCTCGCCGATTGCCGTATGTGACGCAGTTACGCCGTAGCTCGATTATATACTTGTAATGGGGCTCGTTCGTAGGTCGTGCATCCAGTCTGCCGTAGCTCGATTACATATTTTGACTTGGTTCGTTCGTAGGTCACGTATTTTCTGCCATACGTCGATGGCATTCTTCAACTTTGGCTCGTTCGTAGGTCCCATGGTTCGCAGGTCGGTGGAGTCGTAGGTCGGGGGTTTGCTGTAGTATAAAAAGTATATCTATAAAATAGACTGAAGGTTCTAGCATTGACATTTGCAAAGAGTGGCACAGCAGCATATGAGTTAATGTACACAGTACAGTATATGTATGAGGTAGTTGATGTTGGTATAGAGGCAAAGTGGCATATGCAGTAAGGCACATAAGGCACATTTGGCATCCTTAGATAAGGCTAGTCAGAGAATGCTGTATATGTATCAGCAGTAGTGTAGATATAAAAGTAGTGTAAATGTAAACAGTAGTAATAAATGTAAAACAGTAGTAATAAATGTAAACCGTATTAATAAATGTAAACAGTGAATGTAAACAGTAGTATGACTATAGGCAGTAATGTAATACAAACATTAGTGCAAATATGAGAAGTAGTGCAAACTGAATGAGCACATGACCGAGAGTTTAGTGAATAACCCGTTTGACGACACAGGGTCCAGTGTTAAAAACTTTGTGTTGAGTGGTAATGTGTGAGAAAGTTTGTGTTAAGGCAGTGATTTGGTTATGAATAGTTGCTATTTAGTATATCTGAATGATTACTAATGACCCGGCACGTGTGTCTAGATGATTATCTATATTTGAACTTACTCTTAAGTCATTAGTAATGTTTTGTTGTTGTTGTTGTTGTTGTTGTTGTTGTTGTTGTTGTTGTTGTTGTTGTTGTTGTTGTTGTCCGATTTAGATGATGTGCCGCCTACCGGGGCCGTCTGTCTGTGCCTACGAACGCAGCTCTAACTGGTGGGACAATGTGGTTCCAACATTCACTAAAAGGCATTGGATTGAAAACTTCCGTATGTCTGAGGAAAGTTTTAAGTGCATCTGCTCCAAATTACGTCCAGCATTGGAGCGGCAAGACTCAACATTTAGAAAGTGTGTGGAACTAAAAAAAAGACTAGCTATTGCTCTGTGGAAGCTAGCTACAGGCTCAGAGTACAGGAGCATTGGGCATCTGTTCGGTGTAAGCATAACAACAGTATGTACATGTATTCAAGAGTTTTGTACAGCTGTACATGATTTGATGGTACCAGAGCTTATTAAATTTCCAACTCCTAAACGCTTTAATGAGATGGCAACCTATTTTGAGGACAGGTGGGGTCTCCCCCAGTGTGTGGATGCTATTGACGGTTCCCACATTGCCATCAAAGCACCATCAGAGTACCGCAAAGACTATTTTAACTGCAAGAGCTGTCATTCCATTCTCCTTCAGGGTGTTGTCGATGGAAAGGGCCTCTTCTTGAACATCAGTTCTGGACAGCCAGGTAGTTTCCATTAAGGCTGCACGATTAATCGCATTTGCGATTATCTCGAGATATGTTAAAACGCGATTCACTAATCGCACGGGCTGCGATTTGACTGGTCACGCTTCTCTGCATCACACCGGTCTGGCGCGCGCAGCTCTGAGCGAAGCAAAACAGAGAGAGAGCAGGGAGGAGGAGACCGTGCGTTCCAACACTGTTGCTTCAGGCTTGACTGAAGTCATAAAAGTTATAAATTCAGGTAAGTTAGCTCATTTAAACGTGTATCTGAGAGCGCAAGCTGGTCACGTGACTTGGTAGTGAGCCGGTTTGGCCGCGCGCAGCTATGAGGAGCAAAACAGAGAGAGAGCAGGGATGGAGCAGACCGTGCGCTCCAATACTCTTGCTCCAGGCTCGACTGAAGTCATAAAAGTTATAAATTCAGGTAAGTTAGCTCATTTAAACGTGTATCTGAGCTTAGACGCTGAGACACCGAGACTGCGGGAGATAAACAAAGCGCGAGCTGGTCATGTGACCGGGTCTGTTTTGCAAGCTTCTGCGTGAAAAAGCGCATTAATTATCTGATTTAAAAAAAAAACAGTTGTGTCGTTAGTGATATGAATTAATACAGAACCAGTAAAAATAATCGCATTTTAAATCGCAATCGCAATTTATAGAAAAAAAATCGCAATTAGATTATTTTCCAAAATCGTTCAGCCCTAGTTTCCATGACTCCAGAGTGCTGAGACTGTCTTCGCTGGGGGAACTGGCAAGGACGTCTTTTTCAACCGCACACCAGAGACATCGAGGGTGTCAGTGTCGGCTACTACATCCTCGGAGACTCGGCATATCCTTTACAGAACTGGCTAATGAAGTCTTTCTGACAATGGACGTCTAACACTGGAGCAGCAAACCTTCAATTACAGGCTCAGTCGGGCGAGAGTAGTGGTTGAGAACGCTTTCGGACGGTTGAAAGGAAGATGGCGTTGTTTGCTGCAGAAGAATGAGTGTGACATAGAGCTTGTAAGAATAATGGTGAGAACTTGCTGTGCTTTGCACAATCTGTGCGAAACTCACGGGGAGACGTATGATGACACCTGGGATGTGGCACCCGCTGGCCGACATCGTGCTGGAGCCGCAGCAAATGGAGGTGGGGAAGGGACTGCTGTACGCAAGGCCCTTTTGCAGCTGCTGCAACACAACTAATGTTTTATGTTTTGAAATGTCCATTTTCCTTTTTTTCCCACTAAATGTAAACTTTGTATGACAGTATGATTTACCCCGTACATTAAAAGTCCACAAAAGATCAGTTGTTGTTGGTTCAATATACACACAAACTTTTTAAAGCCATAACATGAGTACAAGGTAATAAATATCTTTTTACAAGAGTGTTTAATAAGAGTGTACAGTACTATACATATTGTACCGTACATATTTCTGCATCTATCTAAATATGAGTGTACGTACTGGTACACATTTATGCAACCTAATTTGACAGTTCCATTTTGTGTTTAAAAAGTTTGCAATTAGTCGAACGATTGCCATGATTTAATATTTTCTACTGAATTTGACAGCTGTTTGTTGTTTGTAAGACATTGTCATTAATAAGCATTAATGTTCAAGAATCAACAGAATGATCCTTCATCGGCCACTGCACAATTCATCTTATTCATTCATGTGTGTTTGCAGATCAAAGCTATGTGAACGAAAAGCATAATTTAAAGAAAACATTTTATTGCACAAGAAATATACAGTAGAAAAACCACTTCGCAGGAAGACTGTCAAATACACAACATTTCAATCCAACAAACCAAAAATGCACACAGGATAATTACAAAAAATTTAAAAAGTATAAAATCTTCAAGCTTATATTACAAACTTCCCTTTCTGGCAGCCATCACATCAACAAGCTTAGCAAATGAGTCTGCAATGTGCTTATGCTGTCGTGCCATCATCCTCATGGCACCAGATTCTGCCCTCCGGTCCGCCATTTCCTGTTGACGGAGGCTGGCCTCCTGCTCCCGATCCTCCTTCTGCTATCATCTCCACTTGGCGGGCCATAATCTCCACCTGCCGGTCCATAAGGCGGTCTCGCTGGATCCGGTCCTCATGTGACTCCTCACGTATTGCCAGGATGTAGTCTGCGTATGACGTGTTGCGTGTGCGTTTCCTGAAACACGTACCTGAAAAGCAACACAGAACATTGCACATTAAACACGAATTTGGATATACTTCTGTCAACCATTGATTACTTGAATCACAGACCCACATTTGGATAACAAATAGAAAGTTGTCTCTACAGTTATATGTACTCCAAAAGTTATTGTTAGTTAGTTAGTTAGTTAGTTAGTTAGTTAGTTAGTTAGTTAGTTAGTTAGTTAGTTAGTTAGTTAGTTAGTTAGTCTTTATGTTAGAGTAACATTTCTTTTTTTGTCCGGTTATTTTCATTACATAAACACTGAGCCCACCTTGCTGAGCACGGGCAGCAGAGGCCGCAGAGTCTGGAGTTTAGGCCCTCCCAGGTGAGCACACTGCTGGTGGTGTGCTTGGCTGTGAACCCAATTCACCCATTTGCTCCTCCATGACTGAAGAAGCGGTAGAAGAGGACTCGTGGTCAGGAGTTTCTGCCGGCGTTGAAGACGGCGTCCAATAATCTAATTTAAAAGAAAAAACACGTTACACGAACTACGTTAGCCTGTTGTGCTAGGCTAGCTGCTACCTTAGGCGTGGCTTAACAATAGCAAGCCAGAAAACTAGCCACAAACCCAGCAGCCTGTAAACATATAGACCCGATACCCGTTTTTGAGTTTATTTAGGAAGACACAAGACGGCTAATAAACACAAGTAACAAAAGCTCACCTTCCATCATGCTCTCCAACAATTGGGTGGCGGAGTCGAGAGCCATTTGACCACCATTGCTGGATGGCCGTTTACCAAAAATCTCATCCATTTTATCGAACCACCGCTAATCCTTCCTTCCTCGTCCACTTCGACCGTTGTGGTCTTTTATGGCCCGGTAGTCTGACTTTAGCTTCTTTAGCTTCTCACGGCATTGCGTTGAGGTCCGACTGAAGTCAGCCAACGCCATTTCCTCGGACGCACGCCTAAAAACTTTCTCATTGCATGTGCTGCTGTCCAGCTCCCTCTGTACACGTTCGTCTGCTATGTAGTTTAAAAAGAAGCTGACTTCATTGTTAGACCATGCAACGGGGGCTTGGGAGGTAGACATGTTTCCCTAACGTAAAATGGAGGTTGTTGTTAGAACGATGCAGTCGCAGTTGATGACTCAACACGCAGCAGTCCCGCCCCTGCTGCAAACAACAAACCAAATTATGAGCAGTACATGACGTCAAACTGGGCCCAGGAGCTCGGCCCGCTTAGAACCTATGTCGGTCAGGTTCTAAAACTCGGGCTGACGCCGGCCCGAAAAGGCAAATGCGAACAAGACGAACTCGGGTTAGAAGCCGGGTCGGGCTGGGCCGGGGAGGGCTGTGCAGTGCGAAAACGGCTTATGAGTCCCTCCCGGATGACCAAGCTTCTCACCCTATCTCTAAGGGAGAGTCCAGACACCTTGCGGAGAAAACTCATTTCATCTGCTTGTATCCGAGATCTCGTTCTTTCGGTCACAACCCAAAGCTCATGACCATAGATGAGGGTGGGAACGTAGATCGATCGGTAAATTGAGAGCTTTGCCTTTGACTCAGCTCTCTCTTCACCACGACAGACCGGTACAGCGCCCGCTTCACTGCGGACGCTGCACCTATCCGCCTATCGATCTCACGCTCCAGTTTTCCCTCATTCGTGAACAAGACCCCGAGATACTTAAACTCCTCCACTTGGGGCAGGACCTCCTCCCCGACCCGGAGAAGGCATGCTACCCTTTTCCGGCTCAAGACCATGGCCTCGGATTTGGAGGAACTGATCCTCATCCCGGCCGCATCACACTCGGCTGCAAACCGCTCCAGCGAAAGCTGTAGATCACGACCTGATGAAGCCAATAGGACCACATCATCTGCAAAAAACAGAGAAGTGATTCTAAGGTCACCAAAATGGATCCCCTCAACACCTTGGCTGCGCCTAGAAATTCTGTCCATAAAAGTTATGAACAGAATCGGTGACAAAGGGCAACCTTGGCGGAGTCCAACTCTCACTGGAAACGAGCCTGACTTACTGCCGGCAATGCGGACCAAGCTCTGACACCGGTCGTACAGGGACCTAACAGCCCGTATCAAAGGGCCTGGTACCCCATACTCCCGGAGTACCCCCCGAGGGTTGCGGTCGAATGCCTTCTCTAAGTCCAGGTTTATGTTGTATCATAAAACACATTTTCTTTTTCAGCTTCTTAAAGTTCCATGCATACGACACCAGCCTGAAATTAAAAGATCCTGTGCTACATGGTCATTGTGAAGACTTTATTAAATTTGCAGCAGGCAAAATGCTCAAAGCTAGTATCAAAAGAAATAACAAGAAAGAGGCAAGTTTGATTTTTTTTCAGTAGCCTAAGCATGCATACTTTTATATCAAAATTTGTTTTAATGTAATTTTCCACATGTGCTTTTTTAACAGACATGACATGTTGACTTCAAGCAAAATAAAGACTCCCCATGAGTGCTGGGCTGTACTAAGGGTTGCCAAAAAAGACTTTTTGACAGTCATAGGAAAGGTGTACCCCCAAGAGTCAGCACTGAACCAGATAGAATGCAGCTTTGCTGTATACTATCTGGAGGCCATATTAATACAAAAAAACCTGCAAAGGCCTGGTGTGGCATGACTGTATGTATTTTCTTGTTGTTATTTTGCTTTATACCACTTTAATTGTTTAACTTTCACAAAAAAATGTACCACTTATTTAATAAAGCAATGTACTTTTTGAACAGGTAGGGGAGTGGGTGAATCGCCAAAGAAATTACAAGGGCTATGCAGTCATTGGGGTCAAAGAACATAAAACAGCAGGTGGCAGTGTTTGCATTAAATCAGGAGGAGGAGATGGTAAGTTTAAAAGCATATTAGACAAGCATTACATTGAACTGGCACTTTAGCATGTATCTTAAAGCTGCTATATGTAATTTCTGGAACACGCTGGAACTTAGAAAAATTTTGAACAGACACGTTTCTGGCCCCTCCCCCTCAGAGCCATATATGGCTCTGTTCCCCCTCGCTCTCGATGAAATTCAGCTCAGCTTCCTTAACTCCGCCTCCACTTCATGTCCTGTCGCAGCCGCTCCGAATTTCTGTGTTTATATGTTAATAAAACGTTCTAAAAAATAAAATAAAAACATGGAGCACTGGTCCAGCACACCAGAACACCATGAAATCTGCAGAGCCTCGGCAGCCACGTTGAACCCGAGTTTAATTCGCTCGTGACAAATTCATTCATTTCCTCAATTCATTCATGGACTCAGCGGAGGAGGAAGCGATCACTTGACTTTTGGCAAAAAAACAAAAGAAAAGTCCAGATCAGGGATGAAGAAGGGGAATTTAATACATTTGTGTCACATACAAAACAGTTTTGCATCGCTTTGCAATGCTTTGAACGAGAACCTGCGCGGCCGCTGCGGGCTGGGACAGGCGGGGGCGTGGGTTAGGAGCGTGAGAAGTGAGAAGCTCTGTTTTTATTGGCTGGTTAATTAACCCTAGGATGCATGAACGACCAATACCTACATTCTTCCATGAACGACCAATACCTACATTCTTCCATGCGTGGGGTCAAAAATGACCCCAATTAGAATCAATGGCCCTCATGCACGAAACAGTTCGTATTCTTATCCTACATGTCTCCTACTTTTGTTCGTACGAAGTGTTCGTACGAACATGCCACGTCAGATCCAACAAACTCTTCTATCCACAGGAAAAGCGTGTAAACGGGCTGCTTAAAGTTGATGAATCTCACCTGTTCTAAACAGCTGCGCGTGCACGCGTGAGCTTATTTACATAATTCCCACCCCTCAAAACGCCATATAAGGCTACGTTTCCTGCCTCAGAGGCAGAACGTGTACGTTCATAAAATGACAGCGAAAAGTAAAAAAGAAGAACTCTACCGGTGCGGAGGATGAAGTTCTGTGGTCTCTGAGGACAAGAAAAGAAAATCTGTCCTTATTAGCAGCGTCACTCATGGAAGTAAATGACCAGCTAAAACCAAAGAAAGTTTGTTTATAATAAATGTGGATCTCGAAACATGCATGCGTACTGGTGGCTTACTGGTTAAAGCATTGCACTGTTAGCTGTTCCTAACCTTTTTTCTACACCTCGTGGGATCGAGTCCCACAAGGTATGATTCTTTTTTTTTCCTTCTTACTTTAGATTATTTATTCATTCCAAATTAAAAAGGCTTTATGCTTTATTTCTTGTTGTATTGTAAATAGTTTTCTTGTGTTTTTTAAATCTGGAATGAATTAAAAAAAAAAAAAAAACGTTGTCCTCCCACGGGAGGCGATCCCATGACCTTCGGAACTGCGACGCAGTGCTCTACTGACTGAGCCACATCAGAGCTATGACAGCAGCTGGAGGAAGTCTGTGTAAAGTCTGGCTTACCGAAGTCTGCGATACCGCGGCAAATTAAACTTAAATTAATTCATGGTTTAAGTTGATTTCAGTTTGAGATCTTCATATTAATATTGTAGTGTTAGAAAACGGCATTGATAACAAATTGATTTTCATTTAAATACTTTAATCCGTTAGTCATTATTACATTTAAAATTATAATTCGACTTCAAACAGAACCTATTGTCAAAAACAATTGTGGTGCGTTACTTTTTTAAACTCTAAACATTTCCTAAATAACGAAATATGAAGTTATTTGTGGAGTAATGCTGTCTGGATGACAGCAGACGGACCGCTCGTAAAATATACGACAGGTCCGGACCACACGTAGATTTTGTTCGTATCTGAAAAAAATCGTAGGATACGTGAACATTGTTGAATGCCACATATGCTCCTAAATCACTCGTAAGCACAGTTTAAGCACAAATCTGTGCGTACGAACGGTTTGTGCATGAGGCCCAATGTGTTTTTGCAATGAATTTAAATGATGTCTTTAATTTTGGTCAAAGGCGATTATATTTATTATATTTGGGTCAACAAAAGACTGATTTTACATTTAACATGCTTATTCATAACTTTTTATAACATTTTTTTCACACGAAATAACATCAAAAATCTTCAAAAATTATTGCTAGAATGTCCATCTGTCTGAAGGACAAAAAAGAGAATGAACATACAACCAGAACACTGTACACTCACATGTGCCCACACAAACATATTTTCTCTATTCACTGTGTGCAGTTGTCACAAACTTTTTGCTTTTGGCTGTGACCATTGCACACTGGGGTACTGCATTTCCTGCACCAATTGGTGGCTTTGCAGTCTTTGTTTCTTGGACACATCTGGCACCTCTTTCTCTTCTGTTGGCCCTCTGTGCCTCTCTCCTGTTACTTGTTTGCAACTTTTGTCACTCCACATCTTCCAGTTGCTTCAGTGATGTCAGTTGGTAGGTTCAGGGTACCTTGGGTTGTGTAGAAAACTTCCAAAGAGCACACACATTGGTACATTCCAGTTCTTCTCACTTCGTGCAAGAATGGTCACTCCAATGAAGGCCATGAGCTCCTCTTTGCTTAGATTTTTCCACTCTTTTCCTCTGCTTATTGTGACTTTTCTTCCCTCCATGTTTGTTCATGTCAACATCTCTTCTAATATACTATCCATCCATCCATTATCTTTTACCCGCTTCTTTCATTTTTGGGTCACGGGGGTCGCCGGTGCCCATGTCCAGCAATCACTGTGCGAGGGGCAGTGTACACACTGGACGGGTTGCAAGTCCATCACAGGGCCACATAGAGACAAACCACCATTCATTCTCTCACTCACACCTAGGGTCAATTTAGAGTTACCAATCAGCCTAACATGCATGTTTTTGGTCTGTGGGAGGAAACCAGAGTACCTGGAGGAAACCCACGCATGCACGGAGAGAACATGCAAACTCCACCCAGAAAGGCCCACAGATTTGAACCAGGGACCTGCTCGCTGAGAGGCAGCAGCTCTACCAGTTGCACCACCGTGCTGCCCTTCTAATATACTATCAGTGATAAACAGCTTTCATGCATCTATTGGAGAGATGGTGCTAAACCCAGGTGCAGGCCCTGACCAACTTCTCAGTAAATTGTGGCTTGGTGTTAAAAGAGGCATACAGATTTTTAAAATAATTTATATATAATATATATAATAATATATAATAGGTTACCTAACAGGTTTGCATTTGTTACAAGGAATTATGAATACAGTGAGTCTCTACACAACAAATGCAGTAATATCAGCTGGCTTACTAAACTAGTGTAATGTTAGCTAGCTTAAGTACTAACATTATGTTGTAGTTAGCTAAGAGTGTCTACTTTGTTGACCAACATGATATTCTATCACAGTAAAGTCATGGAGTTGGTAAATGAAGATAATACATGTATGCTGCTGTGTCAAACTGACCTCCTAGTGGTGAGACTGCAGGTATCAGATGTGTAAATGAGACAGAAAATGTATCTTGACAGTCACAGTTGGTAAGAATCAAAGGTTCCCAAAGCAAACCCTTGAGATTCTATAGGAAATGCTTGGGGTCATTTTTGACCCCACTCATGAAAAACTGGGGTAGTGACACAAAAACTGCAATTTCTGAAAATGTATAAAAACATTAAAAAAAATTCAAATGGCTTGAAGTCACAAACATGTTTTATGAGGAATACCTGGAATATGGAAGAGTAAAAACTTTTAATTTCAGAGTTTTTGAAGAATAACAACCCTCGGGGTCATTTTTGACCCCACTTATGTATCTAAGGGTTAAAAACTGTTTTTATTGGCTGGTTAACGGCGGGTCACTGTGGGTTTTTTAAATGCTTTTAGAGAAGCAAGGGGACTATAGTTTTTTTCAGAGATTACTTGTCTAACATCAGTCTGTCAGGAGATAGTGACAGAGTGAAGAAATATGTTAAAAAAATATTGTTAGAAAAGTTACATACTGTATATCAGCTTTAAATAAAGCCTTACCATGATCTCATTCTCCACCACAGTGGTTTGATACGTACTACACCCATATCAGGCCACAAATCCTCTGATCGAAAAGATGCAAAACGGACATAGATGATGACTCAACAGAAAGATCTTTTTATATCATCTTCTGGGAAGCCAATATAAAATGCATCAAATGATTTGAACAGGCTCCATTCAAAGTAAGATGAAATAATGTCATCCTGATTCCATGACAAATTTGTCTCATGAATGAATTTGAGAGAGAACTGCAGCATATTTGTTAAATGGTGCAGTTCTCAGAGTGTGGTTAACTTCCCACTAATATTCTGTTTAACCTTGCCTTTTAGATACAAGCTTCCATCTGTCACAAGCCAGATGGCTCGCAGGGCCTTTGAAACTCACTTCAAAACATCCAGCGAGGCTGACAAGACGTTGGTGGCCGAGTACCTCACTCATTCAACCTCGACGGCCGACAAACATTATAGGATGAAAAACTGTGAACACATAGTGGAGACAAGGAAAAAGTTGGAAGTTGCTGGAGGTGATTCCAAGTAAGAATTGTTTTTAATCCAATTTGTAATGTAACAATTTAATATATTCACAAGTAACATTACACGTGAACAATTTAATTTTCTTTTCAGCACAGATTCTGATCCAGACTTCACCCCCTCCATGTCTGCACGTGAAGCTCCAGGACGCAGTACCAATGTACAGATGGATGTGATAAAAGCCTTTTAACAGGCTGTTAGAAATCTATCCTGTAGACCTGAATGGAGAAGCCCCATCCAAGGATCTGCGGTCATCCATTTCACCGGAGCACAAAAGAAACCTCTATGAAAGGTGGATTAAAGCCCAGACAAAGCTGCGGATCGATCACATACTATGTAAGTTTGTTTCTTGATATCTTAAGTTATGCCCTAATTGATTCTAGATCAGAGGTGTCAAACTAATTTCCACCGAGGGCCACATCAGCTTAGTGGTTGCCCTCAAAGGGCCAGATGTAGCTGTAAGACAGTATAAATGTAGTTAAATTTAACTAAATATACAGTAATGTAAATTAAACACAACTACTCCTTATTGGTAAATAACTTTTTTTTTTTACTTATTCAACTTACAAATATTACATATATATATTTGCACAAATGTAGAAATATATGTCTACTTCTTACACTGTTATAATATAAAACAGCACGGTGCAGCACGGTGGCACAACTGGTAGAGCTGCTGCCTCTCAGCAAGAAGGTTGCCGGTTCAAATCCCGGTCCGGGGCCTTTCTGGGTGGAGTTTGCATGTTCTCCCCGTGCATGCGTGGGTTTCCTCCGGGTACTCCGGTTTCCTCCCACAGACCAAAAAACATGCTTGTTAGGCTGATTGGTGACTCTAAATTGACCCTAGGTGTGAGTGTGAGAGTGGATGGTTGTTTGGTGTGAGTGAGACAGGTCCCTCTTGTAAATGAGTCCCCGTGACTCAACGAGGCTAGCCTGTATAAATAAAGGTTGAATGAATGAATGAATGAAACCCTTTTGACTTATTGATTATGTGACAATCAGACCTTTTAAGCTCTCAAGGGCCACATAAAAAGATGTGGAGGGCCACATCTGGCCCGCGGGCCTTGAGTTTGACACGTGTTCTAGATGATTCACTCTAGCTTTTTTTTGTAGCACACTTTGGACGCCGCATGCCGAGTGCTAGCCGGGTTGATTTGTGGATCAAGTCTCAAGGATGGAAAAACAATGTGCCTACTGCCACATCAGTTATTAATAACTGGAGACCCACTGGAGACGTGAGTGACGCATTGATGTCAAAACATGTAAGACATCTGGTAAATAAACAAAAATGGAAAGGACTTCTTATAAAAGAAATTGAGGGGAAAGGCAGGGGTGTCATTATGACAAGAACTTTAAAAAAAGGGGAGGTCATATGTGATTATCACGGGAAGGTTGTGACAGCTCCAGTGGGCAAGGCAATCCACCAAAACACACAAGAGGCAGAGACTGGGTACATGTTTTTTTTTATAGGAAAAAAAGTATGTGCATTGACACACATAGCGAGTACTGTGAATGCCACCCGGGAAGGATGATATTTGGACGGTTAATTAACCATTCAACAAAAAGATGCAACATCAGGCCCAGACTGTACACCATGGAGGAGGAGGGGCTACAGACATACTGTATACTGTTCCTTGCATACAGGGACATCAAAGTAGATGAGGAACTCCTGTTCAACTATGGAGTTAACAGGAACTCCTTCAGAGGAGAGAGTTTGGATTTGGAGTGGCTGCCTGAGAAAAACAGAAGGAAAATGTAAAGGCCTTTGTGCTACTGTTCAATGTTTTGTTTTTATGCTTTTTTTGCTACTAGTGCTGAATGTATTTTATTTGTTTTTATGAGTTCATATTTTGTATCTTATTACTGTTTTTCTTTTACATTTTATTTTATTGCTTAAATGTGATTTTATGCTACTATAGCTTAATGTATTTTTATTAAAGTTTTTATGAGTTCATATTTTAGATATTATTACTGTTTTTCATTTACATTTTAATACTTTTGTTAGTATAACTGGGACCCCTGAATAAAGAATTTTGTGAAAACTCAAACCAAATAAAGAACATTGAATTCTTGAACCCTTAAAAAGACAAAAATACATCAAGTAAGCTGAGGCAGATTTTAAAAAACGAAATTGAAATGTTGTGAATGTTTGAGTGCTAAAATGACTGCTGAAATGTGCAGCTGAGTTGTTGTAGCTAAAAGCCTAAAGTAGCAAAAGGCTTGCTAAAAGGCTAAATGTAGCACACGATAAAAATGAGCAAGTATCTAAAGCAGGTTTTAAAGAAAACAATGTTTTTCAATTAAATGCTGATCATAATGTATTTCTATGCAGAAAGTGTAAATTAAGTCAGTCTAAAAATATTAAAGATAGATAAGATTGTTTTTATTAAATTAAATATATTTTTAAATGATGCCAGTATTTTAGAAAAGTACAGGTAGTCCCCGACTTACGAGCGAGTTCCGTTACAACGAGTTGCTCGTAACATGGAAATCTCGTAATTCGGAACGGCCGCCACGTGTCTCGTAAGTCCGGAATTTCGCTCGTAAGTTGGAACGGTTTTGCTAGCGCGACTACAAACACTCGTTTTTCATCGAAAAACTGCTTACGAGTGCATAAAAATGATCGGAAACGTGTGTCCACATGTTTAGCTAACGAACTGTGGTGAAAAAACACAGAAAAACTCGGTATTTTTTGCGTTTTTTCCAAAAATTCGCCAGCTCGTAAGTCCGGAACCTCGTAGGTCAGAGCGCTCGTAAGTCGGGGACTACCTGTATCAATCTGGTTTTAGGACAAACCACAGTACAGAAACAGCCCTATTAAAAATTGTGAATGATTTAAGGTGTAATCTGGATTCACACAAGCTCTCAGTCCTTGTTCTATTGGATCTGAGCGCAGCCTTTGATACAGTAGATCATCAAATTCTTTTAAATAGATTACAACACCTGGTCGGTCTTTCTGGTACTGTTCTTCTGTGGTTCAGCTCCTATCTCACAGATAGAACATTTATGGTAAGTATGGATACATGCTCCTCACAGATCCATGAAGCTAACTATGGTGTACCCCAAGGCTCTATTTTAGGCCCCCTACTTTTTAATTTGTACATGCTGCCGCTTGGTGGAGTCATCAGGAGCCATGGGATAAGTTTCCATAGTTATGCTGATGACACACAGCTATACATCTCATTATCTCATGATGACCCCCGGCCAATCACTGCACTTTTTAATTGCATTACAGACATAAAGTCCTGGATGGCACAGAACTTTCTCCAGCTAAACCAGGACAAAACTGAAGTTTTAATCATTGGACCTGAGGTTCAAAAAGAAAATGCATTTCAGAAATTACAATCTCTGTCTTTACAACCTTCTAAAAAAGTAAGAAGCCTGGGAGTTATTTTTGACTCTGAGCTTACTTTTATTCCTCATATTAAACAAATAGTCAAAACAGGATTTTATCATCTAAAAAATATAGCCAGAGTCCGCCCTCTTCTTTCTCTGACCAATACTGAGACTTTGATGCATGCTTTTATTTCTAGTCGTTTAGACTACTGTAATTCACTGCTTTCTGGTCTCCCTAAGAAAAATTTGTCCAGCCTTCAGCTGTTACAAAACTCTGCTGCTCGTGTGCTAACCAAGACCAGAAGGCAGGCTCATATTACACCTGTTTTAAAATCATTGCATTGGCTCCCTGTGCGCCTCAGGATTGATTTTAAGATTCTTTTAGTGGTTTTTAAATGTCTCAATGGTCTCGCACCATCTTATCTTGCAGAGCTGCTATTGCCCTATGAACCCCCGCGGACATTAAGGTCCTCTGGTACTGGACTACTAACAGTTCCAAAAGTCAGAACTCACACTTACGGTGAGGCTTCTTTCCAGTACTATGGCCCCCGTCTGTGGAATAGTCTGCCGGAGAACCTGAGGGCTGCAGAGAATGTTGTTGTTTTTAAGAGCAGGCTCAAGACCCATCTTTTTAACTGCATTTCCTGAACTGGTTCATCTCTATCCAATCTATACATTTTCCATACTACTGTATTTAATTTTATTTATTTATTTTGTGTGTGTCGTTTGCTTTAATTTTGTGAGTTTGTTTTATAATTCTGTACAGCACTTTGAGCTGCTTTTAGTATGAAGGGTGCTTTATAAATAAAATTGATTGATTGATAAGCACAAAGTAGTTAGATTGTTTAAAACAGAGAAATAAAACAACAAAAAAAGTGTATTCTTATTTTTATTGACAGCACAACGGACAAACTTAACACTCTTTTACATTTCAGTTTGTTAACTTCAGCAGTGGCACGTTTTTATGTGTGGCCACAGTCTTTTCTAAGTACAAAAGCAAGACAAAATCAGGACGTATCACAATTAACAACAACTCAAGTAGAAAAGCAGTACAAGAAATGTTGACTTCAGCTTTATTAAGGGTCACATTTCATGATCTCCCGGAGGCAGATGGTGGCGTAGCAGGATGAGTCCAGATCGAAGTTTAAGGTAAGAGAAGGAGAGTCTGAGCTCTGCTTCATTTCTCCTGCTCCTCCTCCTCCACCCTCCATGGCTGCTCTCTGCAGCAGGTAGCTGAAGTTCCGCGGGGCTGCCAGCAGAGGGCGGTAGCAGCCAGGCAGGTTCAGTTTGAGGCTGTTGACCCTGAAGCGACAGTCTGACAGTCCATCTCTGGACAGCCGCTCCTGGTACCAAGTCCCCATGGCATTTTCTGGATATTTCACGGTGTTTCCTGGCATTGGGAGCAACACCTAACAGAATAATACATTTATGTTAAGGAGCTTGGATGATGTAATTTAATAAAACCTGTAAAAATAATATAAGAAACTCCATACTTGTCCGAGTGTGTATACTCCTGCTTGTTCGTCCTCGTATGTCACCACGTGGATCTGGAAAAAAGACATGTCCAGTTTCTATATTTTAATTATGGATGAATAACAACAAGAGCAACGAGAATGACGAACGACAAGAAGAGCAACGAAAACGACAACAAGAGCAACAAGAACGAGAACAACAACAACAAGAAACACCAAAAAAAAGCAGCAGCTTCTATACAAAGACAAATGTAGTTCTCTGCATTTAACCCACCATATGTGACTCCACCCAGGTGGAGCAGTGGGCAGCTATGTAGGTGCCCGGGGAGCATTTAGAGATTAGGTGTCTTGCTCAAAGACACCACGACATGTGGGCATGGCAGGGAGTTGAACCTGTGACATTCTGGTTCCAAGCCCGCTGCCCTATCTCTACACAGCCGTCACTCGGCTAACAAGAAATGTCTTCTTAATGTTCTTACCTGAGAGCTGGTTCCACCAGTGTCCTCAGTTTGGTTCTGACCTGTCTGTGCCCACACCAGGTCTCCTTGTCTCACACAGTGACCCATCGTAGACAGCCTGTGCGCCACAGCCTCGTTCCACACCCTGACACGCACAAACAGACCATTAACAACCACAGCGAGGATTTTACATATACAGAGACGATTGAAAATTCAAAAACTCATGTTGAACTAAAACATTTGGAGAACTTTTGTTAAATCGTTTCATTTTAAACAAATTATGAAACTTCAGTCATTTGATTAACAAAATGAAGTCAGATGTGAGGTTACAGCCCCGCTGACCTGCTACAGTAGGCGTGAGGGTAGAAAACTCTCATAGTGTGGGGCAAACTAAGCCACGCCTGGACACAACCATCTGGGCCGCCGCCGTATCTGTTCAGAGCCCGGAGCATCAGACGCTCTCTGGGTTTAGACAACGGCATCATCGCAAGAGCCTCCTTAGCATTATCTGGTGTGGAGAGGAGCAAAGACAGGAAGGAGTCAACATAACATGCACAGTGAAGTTCTGCTGTCTAAACTGAATCAAATACAACGAAACTGAAATGAACATCATCAGGCCAGGACTCTGCGGTCTACACTCCATCTCCAGGCCAGCGGTCACTCTTTCACGGATGAAGATGTTCACATCCTTGATAAGGAGGAACGATGGTTTAAGAGAGGAGTAAAGGACGGCCGTGGTAGTGGTAAGGCAGTCGTCTCCCGATCGGAAAGTTGGCGGTTCGACTCCCGGGACCCGCACCATGTGTCGTTGTGTCCTTGGGCAAGACACTTAACCCTGAGTTGCTCCCGGTAGGACTGGAAAGCACCTTGCATGGTAGTCTGCCGCCACCGGTTTATGAATGTGTGTAGCATTCAATATATGTGTAGCACTTTGAGATTTTCAGTAATGAAAAGTGCGTTATAAATTGAATTAATTATTATTATTATTATAAAGGAGGCCTTCTTTGTGAAAAGAAACCGTCCATCATTAAACAGAGGTGGAGGCCTCCGTGTTCAACTGTCTTAAAATGCTGTTATTGCTAGTATCACTCAGCCCTCTGTGAATAGAAAACAACCGTCAGGGTGCTAACGATCCATCGTTAGGCTGATGGTCCTCCTTGATCATGTGAGCAGCTGGTTTCGGCTGTCATCAGCAAACTGGTTGATCCTATAGTTACCAAGTCTGCTTATTATAAGCGACTTTGGGCTTTTCCCCCCTGCAACCGCTCGCAAATTATGCGAACCGCGAGCTTTTGGACTTGTTTTTACAGGGTATATGCAGGAATAATGAAGTTAATTTCAATACCTTTTCAAGACTTTATAAAGACCTTCCAAAATAAATTCAAGACCTTATCGTCACTTTGTTTTATTAAGCAACAAATCTTTGATTTACAAAACTGCTGTTGTTTTCAATTACTGTAAATCTGTGAATCTCAAACCTACAACAGAACTGAGATACAGTGGAAAGAAAAAAGTTCAAAAGAAGAAACTGAACCACGACTAGGTTTAAGAAAATATAGCTTAGGTTACAACAAGACTCGTAGCTATTTTAAAGTAACTTGGTTGAACAATGGCGAATAAGAAATAAACACGGTTATTCTCGGCGACAGGCCTCAGCCATTCTTGAAAATCAGGCATCTCCAACCAGGAGTCAGAAAACTTGCATTTACCCATTGTTCTCACAGTCTCGCATTTACCCATTGTTCTCACGGTCTCGCATTTACCCATTGTTCTCACGGTCTCGCGGCAACTTACTCAAACACACAAGCTCAACTTGGAGATAAAGCAGCCGCGCATGCGCACAAGATAGGCCTAGCCGTAAAGGCTGTTGTAACCTGACACCCTAAATTTGTGCGAAGCGGTTTCCGAATCATCCGCGGTGAGGAAAACAAATATTCGTCATACATACTTTTTGCTGTCAAATTATTTAAAGCTAGAACAGCAAAAAAAATAATACCTCATCAAATCGCTTTCAAGACTTTTTAATACTTTTCAAGACCCTTAATTTTCCCAAAATTGATTTATAAACTTTTAATAACTTTCAAGACCCTGCATATACTCTGTTTTAACAGCAAGCCGCTTGTTTGGGCCGTTTTTAACAGTAAGTCGCTTATTTGGATTTGCTTTTACTGTTG
The DNA here is from genome assembly GCA_038048925.1 of Garcialebias charrua. Lineage (NCBI taxonomy): Eukaryota > Metazoa > Chordata > Actinopteri > Cyprinodontiformes > Rivulidae > Garcialebias > Garcialebias charrua. Next base: position 42,003 of record JBBPBX010007041.1, on the reverse strand, counting down.
TGTCGCTTGTTTGGGCTTGTTTTTCTGTCCGAGTGAAAGCAAAAATTGATACTAGTGGTAGGTAGTTTGTCCCTTCAGGCTTCACCCTTCCACGTATGTTACGTCAAGGCGGATGTTACGTTCAGGTGCGGTTGGACAGGCTGATGTTTATTCAGCGGTTAAAAACAATATAAGCACGCGCAAGTAATGACGAGTAGAGCTTGAGCAGAACAACTTCTTGTAAGTTTCCTTGCACTGATGAGAAGGATAAAAGATTAGTGTATTTTTGTGTGTGATGCTTACACTGTTTCTTACATCTTTATGAAGGTGTATCACAACGAAAGCTGCATTAAGAAATCTCCAGCAAGTAACGCGGGCAGTGAGGTGCGTCATCTGTGGTGCTTCATGCTAATGTGCTGCTTATCTGTATATATGTTACATGTAAAATGTACTTACTCCTGAAGTTACTTTAAGTTCTACTTCATGTAAGCTACGCCCTTTAAAGACTGTCGCTGTTGGGTTTATCCCTCGCTTTGCGCTAGACACTGAAGACTTCTAGTCCACGCCCACCTGCTGTGGGCCCGCCCCGGTCCACTATAACAGCGCCCCTGCACCGGTGCTCAGCTCCCATTTTTCTTCAGCATTCGGCACAATAAGATCTTCATACATCACTTCCTCAACATGTCTTCCAGAAAGACCTTCGAAACCTGCCCAGGATGCGACTCAGGTTTCATCCTGGCGACAGACCTGCATCCACTCTGCGAGGGATGCCTTGGAGTCTCACATGCTCACCAGGCCATGGATCAACACCCCTTCTGTCCGGCCTGCTCGCGCCTGACGGAGGAAGAAAAGCGGCGCTGGTTCGACCTCTTCTCCCGCGCGGACGTAGAGGGTCAACCAAGAGAAGACGTGGCGCCCTGCACATGGCTCGAGAAATTAGTGGCGTACACGTCTTCGGAGGCAGCTAGCGGCGGTTCATCCTCTTCTGGAGGCTCTGAACCAACCTCACCTTTCCTTCTCCTCCCAAAGAGAGCTGGCCGTCGCGTCCCGCCCTGTCCTCTGGAATGTGAGGACCGACTTTTCCTTCCAACGAGGGAACCGAAATGGCCGACGCGCGTGGTCCAGCATGCCTGACCCAGCCCCCCCACCCCCCGCTCTGAAGCCGGATCAACCATCAGCCGAGCGCCGTCTCCAGGGNCTCTGAAGCCGGATCAACCGGCAGCCGAGTGCCATCTCCAGGGGCTACGGACCAGGCGTCGCCTCAGACAGACACGCCGGGTGTGCAAGGCGCTCATCCCACCTTACTCCACGTCCTCCCCGACATCATCAGGTGGGCTGCAGACGTCTGCGGGCTGAAGGTCCCTGAAGGCACCACCCAGGCCACGTCCTCATTACTGGCGGGAAGATTTGCTGCCAAAAACGGCGGCCAGATGGAAGCGGTCTGGCCCAGCCGTCTCAAACGTGTCCTCCCTGCTGCAGAGCACGGCTAATGAGCCACTGAAATTAAGAGCCCCTGTGTCAACCTTCGTCCCTATCACAAAAGTCCAAGGGCACACAGAGCAGACTTTTCCCGTTGTCCTCCCACTGGAGCCCAGCCTGTCAGCGGTTTTTGGAATGAGATTGGCTAAACACGTCAGAAAACGAATTTCGTTGCCAGCGACCAGCTCGCCGCCAAGCTTCAGGACAAAATTCATCAATGTTCGTCTCAGATTGGTACAGCTGCAAACAATATTGCGCTTTTGGCGCTTAGCATCGGACGCAAACCAAAGCACGACATGGCCGGAACTACAGTTGACACGATCACAAACCTGTGCACAGTGCTCGCGATGTGTTCAGCTCATATTTCAGCTTGGACTACTGTGCTCCAGAGACAGTTGTGGCTGAAACAATCATCATCCATCACTGACGACGTGAAGAGAGAGCTGCTCGAAGGCCCCATCTCTTCAGAGGGACTGTTTGGTGCTCACTACCAGTCTGTGTTCGAGCAGCTACGCTCGTCCTCAGAGGCGCTCGAGCAGGTGCGCAAACATTTAATTTCCCCCCGGGCAGACCCTCGCTCCGCCCGCAGGCCTGTGTCTACGGGATCAGGGCAGAGCCTTTCGCCAACATCAGCGATGCTCATCACTTTCCTCAACGTTTGTTGTGCCGCCGCCCCCAGCTGCATCGAGAGGGCATCCATCCCAGTCCTTTCAAAGAACCGGGACTTTTAGAGGAAGGGGCCGCCATCAGCCTTCATGGGCCGATCAACACCAGGATGCGAGAAGAGGCCAGTACAAGAAATGACGGTTTGCTGGAGGTGTGTGTGCTGACAGTTTGTTCTTTGAGCAAAATAAAGAAACTGTCGTGAAAAACAGTGTCTTTCATTCAGACATGCTGAACCCTCCCTTTCCGGGGTACGTGAATACATCTCCTAACATAGGTAAAGAAAATGACACGAAGTTATCTTTCAAAGTTAAACAGAAAAGTGTATCCTTTTACTGTGATCAAACAGAGAGCCGGGCTGCAGGTGCAGGCATAGACCTATCTGTGAACCCTCCAGCCCTGCCTCCCCACACGACAGTGGGGGCCCGCTCTCACAGCTGTCATCAGACACAGAGCGGTGAACCGTGCAGACGAGTCAGACAAGTTCCTGTACTCACAAACTCGGTTAAAACACATGAGCCTGGTCTTTAAACAGTAGCTTCAGCCAGGACCTTTTCGCCTCTCCTTTCCACCAGTCGGACAGAAACAGATACAGTCATCGATCCGCCTCGAAAGAGACGTTTGTCGTGCCTGCATGAATCAAACAGGGATCGGTGTAGAGGTTGTGATGCGGCGTCCGGTAAATGCCCTTTTTCAGAAGGGCCTCCCATGGGTCAATGCAGACTCTATCCGCTTGGAGGCGGTAGAGGCCAAGCTATTTCCACTCGCGAGGCAGATCATTCAAGCCTCACCTTTGTCAACACACAGTGCTGCTTGGCTGGAGACCTGCTCACTGAATGGATGGTTAAATCAAGTGATTTGTAAGGGTTACACCTTGTAATTTTCAGGGGCACAGCCAAAATTGAACAGGGTGCTGGAGACAAGACTAACGTCTACAGAGCAGGGCATAGCTCTACAGTCAGAACTGTAGGAGCTTTTAGCAAAATACGTCATTTCCGGAGTTCCCTCGAGCGAGAAGAAAACCGGCTTTTACTCAAAGTACTTCCTGGTTCCAAAGAAATCAGGCGGACTCAGGCCAATTCTGGATTTGTCGATTTTCAACAAACACATCATGAGTTGTCCCTTCCATATGCTGACGATAAAACGTGTTCTCGAGTACGTGACACGAGAAGATTGGTTTGTGTCAATCGATCTTAAAGATGCATACTTCCACATCCCAATAATAATCAAACACAGGAAATTCCTCAGGTTTGCCTTTCAGGGGGTTCGGGGGGCACATAAATCTGATAGGCTATTTGTACATTTCAGAAGTCAATCTCAAGGTCAACCTTTGACCTCTCAGCGGTTGTCACATTGGCTATGTGAGGCCATCTCACAGGCCTACAGCTCTTCTGGCCTCCAGCCTCCTGAAGGAATTAAAGCTCACTCCTGAAGGAATTAAAGCTCACTCTACTAGAGGAATTGCAGTTTCTGCAGCCCTACACAGAGGCCTTTCTGTGCAGGACGTCTGTTCTGCTGCTTTTTGGTCGTCGGCGACTCCCTTCATCCGTTTTTATTTGCGAGATGTTTCCAGCTCTTCACTGACACATTCTGTTCTCAGGGTTGTGACAGAGTGATTGTTTTTCATTATCAATAAACTTATTGATAAAATGACACAGTTGTAGCGGTCTTTATTTGATGGGGTTGTTTCTGGTTCAAACAGTCCTTGAGTTAGAAGTAATCCTCTTGGATTTTTTTTATCCTGATTATGAATAAGCAGTTATCCATCTATCATCAGATAATGAGGGTTGCTCACCTGCTATTCATATGCATTTTCTGTCTCGATTGACGGTGCATCTTTATGCTTGTTGAGGTGTTGGCGGTTGCCAGAGTGTGTTATGGTTCTCAATCAGACCCAGTGAGGCATGGACCATATCCTACTCTGCCTTTAAACCCAACAGCGACAGTCTTTAAAGGGCGGAGCTTACACGAATTAGAACGTTGGGTTACGTATTGTAACCCCAGATTCTATGAGTGTAAGCGCAGCCCTTTAAAACTGGGGCCTCATTGGCTCTCAAATGGCAGAAGAAAAAAAGTATTGCCATTGGGAGCTGAGCACCGGTCCAGGGGCGCTCTTATATAGTGGACCGGGGCGGGGCCCACAGCAGGTGGGCGTAGACTAGAAGTCTTCTGTGTCTAGCGCAAAGCGAGGGATAAACTCAACAGCGAGAGTCTTTAAAGCTGGGGTATGTAAGATTGTAATGTAGTCTGTAACTTTTCAAACAATATATTTTTAACATATTTCTTCACTCAGTCACTATCTACTGACAAACTGATGTTAGACAAAGTAATCTCTGAAAAAAACTATAGTCCCCTTGCTTCTCTATCAGCATTTATAAAAACACTGAAAACACAGAGTGACCAGGACACTGACAGCCAATAAAAACAGAGTTGTTTGTCACGCCCCAACCCACGCCCCCACCTGTCCCAGCCGCAGCTCGTTCTCATTCAAAGGATTGCAAAGCGATGCAGGACTGTTTTTTATGTGACACAAAATGTATTAAATATCCCTTCTTTATCCCAGAGCTGGACTTTTATTTAGTTTTTTTGCCAAAAGCCAAGTGATCGCTTCATCCTGCACTGACAGGAATGAGGAAATGGATTTGTCACGACTCACGAGCGAATTAAAACATGTCCAACGTTGCTTCGTGAACCTCTGATGATTTCTGCTGGATTTTGTGTTGTTGGATGAGTGATTCATGGTTTTATTAAATTTTTTAAACAGTTATATTATCATATAAACACAGAACTTCGGAGCGCAGAGACAGGAGGAGGTGGAGCATTCCACACATTCCAGACCAGCGCTGAGACATGAGGAAGTCACGAGCGAATTAAATCATGTCCAAACGTTGCTTCGTGAACCTCTGATGATTTCTGCTGGATTTTGTGTTGTAGGACTAGCGCTCCATGGTTTTATTAAATTTTTTAAACAGTTATATTATCATATAAACACAGAACTTCGGAGCGCAGAGACCGGAGGAGGTGGAGCATTCCAGACATTCCAGACCAGCGCTGACAGACATCAGGAAATCACGAGCGAATTAAATCATGTCCAAACGTTGCTTCGTGAACCTCTGATGATTTCTGCTGGATTTTGTGTTGTAGGACTAGCGCTCCATGGTTTTATTTTATTAGAAGGTTTTATTACCATAAACACAGAATATCGCAACGGCTCTGAGCAGACAGCAGCAGGGGGCGGAGCAGATCCCAAGTTCAGCTGCAGAGCACGGACTGTTCCATACAGTATATGGCTCTGAGGGGAGGGAGCAGAATGCTTTTCTGCGCTGAAAATATTTCTAAGTCCCAGAGTGTTCAAGAGTGTTCAAATATCGCAGACCCCAGCTTTAAAGGGCTACGCTTACACTCATAGAATCTGGGGTTACAATATGTAACCAACGGTTTATTCTTTGTTCTTTATTCTTTGTCTAGAGTGACAAGACCATGCTAAAATGAAGCAAAAATGCTTCATTGAGCATGATTCAGGATAGAGATCAAATAAAAGTTTTTTGTTGACTTTGCTTACTATGAGTTTGCGGTTTAATTTTAATTTTATTTTTTTAATTTGTACGCATCCTTTGATTGTCTGTTGTCTATTGTTGTCATCACTCTTCGTTTAAAATTCAGGTCTCTCTGGTAAATGAGTCCCAGAGGCTTAATGGGATTAATTTGTACAAATATGCTAAATGTATTTGTTGAGTGGAACAAGTATGCTTTCATTTGTCAAACTCATGTTTTATTCTGAAAGGACACGTACTTCCGGTGTGGTAATTAAGAACACATGTGTATGTATAAAAGGTGACGTGTCAACTGAATAAACTGGGAGGTCATTCCTTTTGTGGTGAACAGACCAGAATGCTGACTCTTGGGTCATTTTTATTCCTCCGTGGTGACGGTTTATCTGGACAAATGCACGCTCGGATTCCGACTGAGTGACGCTACCTGCTGACAGGTTATGGGCCCAGCTGAACCCAGATACAACCCAGCTAACGCCCAGCTAAAACTCAAGGAAGAGCTTGAAGTAAACCCGGAAAAGCTCTGGACAACGACAACGAGCGCGGGTGAATCTTTGGAGATTGGAGTCAATAAGGACGAGCGTTTTTTGGTGAGCGACTACTGAATGCTAAATTAGCACCATGAACAAACGCGTCGTCGATTCGAGTAGCCGGTGGGCGCGGCTAACCTTCGACGGAGATGAAAACAATTATGAACTGTGGGAGACGAGAGTTCTGGGACATCTTAAACTTCAAGGTCTGAAAGACACCATATTGGGAAGAAATATCAAGGATGAACCGGCTGATGACGTGGATGTACCGGCCGATGACGTGGAGGTGCCGGCCGACGACGAGGAGGTGCCGGCCGACGACGTGAGTGTACCGGCAGACACCGATGAAGAGAAAAATGAAATGGCATATGCAGAGTTGATCCAATTCCTCGATGACAAAAGTTTGTCACTCGTGATGAGAGAAGCTGCCGACGATGGTCGAAAAGCATTAAAGATACTTAGAGACTACTATGCTGGAAAAGGTAAACCAAGAATTATAAGTCTCTACACTGAACTAACTTCATTGAGGAAAGAGAGCGGTGAAAGTGTGACTGAATATATCATACGTGCAGAAACACTAATTACAGCCCTGAGAAATGCCGGGGAGATCCTTGGTGATGGTTTACTCGTGGCGATGGTTTTAAAAGGACTGCCAGAGACATTTAAGCCTTTTTCCGTCCATATAACACAAAGTGAATCAGACATACAGTTTGCTGAATTCAAAGTGAAACTCAGGAGTTATGAGGACACTGAAAGAATGCGCATGACAGAAGCAGATGACGTCATGAAAGTGAGGACGCCACAAAGCTCAAGATTATCAACAGCTGCTGGAGACTACAAGAAAGAAATAACATGTTTTAAGTGTGGCTTCACTGGACATAAAGCCAATTTCTGCCGCTACAGACAGTGGTGCAGTCATTGCAGGAGCAGCACACACAGCGATTCAAACTGCAGAAGGAAGCGATGGAGTGACGACGCCCGCACAGCAGTGGAGGAGGACAGGAACACAGAAAGCGACAACACGTATGCATTCCGGACGAGAGATGACAGCGTGAGATCAAATCATCGACAGAACCTCAAAACTACAGGTCTTATGGTGGACACAGGAGCGACTTCACACATCCTGAAAGAAAAGACCGCATTTAAAAAGTTTGATGAACATTTCCAGTCAACAACACATTGTATCGAGTTGGCTGATGGTACCAGATGTAACGGAGTGGCTGAAGGCAGAGGAGATGCAGAAGTACTTTTGATGGACAGCAGGGGACGACAACACAGAATATTACTGAAAGGAGCATTGTACATCCCCACGTTTCCACAGAACATCTTTTCTGTGAGGGCCGCAACAACAAATGGAGCCACCATCATCTTTACGAAAGGGAGAAATATTCTTCAACACCGAGACGGTACAGAGTTCAACATCTACGAGCACGACAGACTGTACTACCTCGCAACATTATGTGAGTACGATGAATGCAATAAGATTTTTGATTTACAAACATGGCATGAAATATTGGGACACTGCAATCACAGTGACATTTTAAAGCTGCAAAATGTAGTTGATGGGATGAAAATCAAAGGTAAAACAGGAAACCAAAATTGTGAGGTGTGTATTCAAGGTAAATTTTTTCAAACCAGAAATAGGAACCCTGATAAGAAAGCTAATGAACCTCTTGAATTTGTACACACAGATTTAGCTGGACCCATAGATCCAGTATCACATGATGGGCATAGATACGCTGTAATATTCACTGATGATTTTTCCGGTGCAATGTTTGTTTATTTTCTTAAAAATAAGAGCGATACTGTTCATGCAACAGAAATTTTCTTGGCTGATACAGCACCATACGGTAAAATAAAATGTATGAGATCTGATAATGGTACGGAATTCACATCAAAAGGTTACAAAGAACTATTAAGCAAAAATGGGATAAAACATGAAACATCAGCCCCATATTCCCCACACCAAAATGGCACAGCTGAACGTAGCTGGAGAACCCTGTTTGATATGGGGAGATGTATGCTAATTGAGAGTCAATTACCAAAAAGACTGTGGACATATGCTATCCGAACCGCAGCTATTATAAGAAATAGATGTTTTAACAACCGGACAGGTCAAACACCCTACTTTTTACTAACAGGAAAGAAACCAAACTTATCTAGAATGCAAAAATTTGGGACAGATTGTTATGCATACAAACAGAAACAAGGGAAACTTGATGCAAAATGCACAAAAGGTATTTTTATAGGGTATGATAATAACAGTCCTGCATATTGGATTTATTTTCCAGAAAACGCAAAAGTACAAAAATGCCGATTGGTTAAATTCTTGACTAAAAATAATGATGAAGACCAAACACAAACACAAAATGTGTCTTATGATGTCGATGATAATGATGACATCCAAATGAGAGAAAATGCAATAATAAAAGAGCAGGTAGATTCAGGATCACAGGAAGCGAGATCAGATCAACCAGAAGTAAACGACCTGGCACCACCTAGTGGTGAATCAGAAGACAGACAGTATCCTTCTAGAACAAGAAAAAGACCAGAATGTCTTAATGAATATGTAACAAGTGCAAAAGAAGAAAACCACGTATTAACCAACAAAGACTACTGTTACAGATTAACATATGACATATTTAAAACATTTAATGAAGCTATGATGTCACCAAACTCAAAAGAATGAACAGCTGCTATGGATGAAGAAATATACTCACTAAAAGGAAATAACATTTTTACCCTAACGACTTTGCCAGTGAAGGATATATTTTTGGAGTGTAAATATCGTGCAGATAACAAGTTACAGATAACAAGTTAAAAATGAATGTATGCATTAATTATAAACTTTATTAATTGGCTGCCTTCTTTTTGTGCTCCTTTTATATTGAGATATATTTTACATTAAGATCGTCCAAAATGTGTTTTGTATAAGCGAAACATGTATAACATTGTCAGAAGATAAGAAAGCAGTAGGGGTTTTGATGGGTATATGTAAAGAAAATACTGGTGATGGTCAAGAGAAATACAAAGCAAGATTCAGAATGAAAGACATGGGCATACTATTTTCGTTGTGATCCATTTTGAACATACAGAAAACTATGTAAAATGTCACAAGAAGAATTTGTAGATAAAATAACTGAACTGCAATGAAGATGCTGAGAAAGTGGAGAATGTAAATAATGTTTTGTTTGATACTGTTTATTGATTGTTTTTTGACTGATGGATTTTGACAAAATGAACGCAAGTAGGGGTGTTGAGTGGAACAAGTATGCTTTCATTTGTCAAACTCATGTTTTATTCTGAAAGGACACGTACTTCCGGTGTGGTAATTAAGAACACATGTGTATGTATAAAAGGTGACGTGTCAACTGAATAAACTGGGAGGTCATTCCTTTTGTGGTGAACAGACCAGAATGCTGACTCTTGGTCATTTTTATTCCTCCGTGGTGACGGTTTATCTGGACAAATGCACGCTCGGATTCCGACTGAGTGACGCTACCTGCTGACAGTATTTTTATTTTTGAAGGCCCCAGTATAGCTCTGCGTTCGGCCGAACGCCGCTCAACGCCGTTCGAACGCAGAGGCACAAGCCTTTGAAGGCGGGCGCGAACGTGCCAAGCTCAAATTTTACGACCGAGTACGCAAGCGCGTTGTCTCACAATAAACTGCCCGGCGCCGGACTGTTTTGTATGTGACACAAATGTATTAAATTCCCCTTCTTCATCCCTGATCTGGCCTTTTCTTTTGTTTTTTTGTCAAAAGGCAGTGATCGCTTCCTCCTCCGTTGACTCCATGACTGAAATGATGAGGAAATGAATGAATTTGTCACGAGCGAATTAAACTCGGGTCCAGCGTGGTTGCGCGAGGTTCTGAAGATTTCCTGGTGTTCTGGTGTGCTGGACCAGCGCTCCATGTTTTTATTTTATTTTTTAGAACTTTTTATTAACATATAAACACAGAACACTGCAGCGGCTGCAGCCAGAGCCAGCTGCCGGCTCGTGCCTTTCCCCCCCACCCGACCTGTCAATCAATTCAGTAGGCGTGTCAGCAAATGACCAATCAGCGACCTCAATTTGTCCCGTAGGTAAACGCTCTGCCCTGCATCTGCTCAAATGACGTCAAGTATTTGGAGCGAAAACGCGAGCATTAACGTGAGAATGAACGCAGAGCTATACTGTGAACTGCCTGCGCACAGAACGCGAGCGGCGTTCGGCAAAACGCAGAGCTATACTTGAGCCTTTAGAGTGGATATGTTCTTCAAAGTGTTTAGCATAATTTTGCTGTTTATATGTAATGCCATACCACTGTTTAAAAATGGCCTTTGTTTTACATAATGGGGTGGGTTGCCAGTTGGGCTTGTTTTCAAAGAGCGAGTCGCTTTTTTGGGGGGCTTGTTTTCATAGAGCTAGTCGTTTCTTTCTGTCGCGAGATCTGGCAACACTGGTTGATCCACTGTGAGAGGGTGCTATTTATAAGACTGAGCTGAATACAGCATCTCAGACTGAGGAAGTCTTTCGGACGAAAGACGAAACGTTTCTACAGTTTTTTTTGCTTTGTTTTGTTTTTTGAATGTCCAGAGGACCAGACTTAGCTTTTTTAGATGAAACTGAAATGATTACCTGTTTGGAGGAAGTGTTTCTTTGCCAGGTTCTGAGGATCATCACCATCCTCCGGGGTGAAAAATAGATGCACAGCACTGACCTGACAACAAAACATACCCAGAAACAATGTACAGCACAGACTGATGAAACATTAGTGGAGGCTGTGAATCTGATCTCTTACCATGTTCTCTTTCAGCAGAGCTAGTCCTACTCGGTCAGAAGGAATGCTCTGTCCACTCCCAAACCTCTGTGGTCCATAATAGTTGACGAAACCTCTCCTCTGAAGAGAAACACACCAAGGTGATGGGTTTGACTCATGTGAACTGGTGCAGGACTTGGTTTCTTATTTTAAAGAAGTACCTTAACGTTCTCTACAGCCTCCTCCACCAGCTCTGCTAGACGAGCGTGCACGTCTGCAGCTGAATCGTGCTCGTCAACGGGCCCGTGTGGTCTGAGGTTGCGGACCACCAGGTCAAAGTGATTTCCCTGCAGCTGTCCCAGCTTCAGAGGCTCCCCAACGGAGTGGATCCGAGACAGACGCATCCCCCTCTTCTCAAATTCTGCAGCCTTCTCTTTCAGCCTAACGACACATCACATCTGTCAGATAAGTGTAAGAACTTCATGAAACTTGGTCTGAATTTGGTCTGCACAGCTGTTGATACCGTTGAGGTGAGACCTTCTTCACCACCATGGACTGGAAGGTGATGGCTCTCTTGTCTTTGGTCCCGGCGTAGGTGAAATCAGACGGCAGGACTCCGAGAGCAGCTGCCATGTAGCTGATGGCCTCCAGAGTCTCCAGGTTCTCCTTACACAGAGTGAAGGCTGAGAAACACAAACATGTGTGTGTGTGTGTGTGGTTAAGACTGAAGGTCTAAAAACAAAAATAGGGGTGCAGAATTTTTTTAATTTTTTTTTAAAGAATCTAGATTCTTAGTCCTGGCGATTCAGAATAGATTCTAAAAGCCCCCAAATCATTATAAACAGCAGCACAAACATGAGTCTGTATGACCATCTGCTCATACAGACTCATGTTCGTGCTGCTGTTTATAATGATGTTTTTCCACTACATTAGGGCTTAGTGTATTACTAGTTGATGTTTCTCTTAGTTAATTCTAGATGTTATTACTTTTTTTCTCTTGCATTTGTTGTTGGATGTAACTGGGACCCCGTGTACATAATCTCGTTTTCATCACATGTACCACATGCGGTGCAAATGACAATAAAGACTCTCTGACTCTGACAAATCGATTTTAAAACATGTTTAATTTTATATTTTTTCTGCTCCTGAGCTTACTGCATATTGCATTATGTTTCCGTTTGGCCGCCGTAGGATTTTGGCCATGTAGGCCACCGTACAGCAAGCTAGTTAGCCAGCTCCCATCTGAATGGAGCCTGCTAGCATGGAGCAGGAGGACAGCGCGATTCAACCCACTCCTTCGTCTTTAAAAATAATTTCAGATCCTACAACGTTCTGGGGGAAGACAGAGCTTAACAAAAGAACAGTTGTTTGCAAGAAGTGTCAAATAAAATTACGGTTCAGTATTTTGGAAATACAATAAAATGCGCGGAAGATGAAAGTGAAAGGAGCCGACCAGCGAAGTTTGCTGCAAAAATGTCTCTCTCCATCTCCTGCTGTATCACAAAGGATTTATGAGCAGACAGCTCAGTGGACATTGAGGGGTTTACCGGTAGTTTTATTTTTAATACGCTGGAAGCAACGTATGTTATTCCTTCATGTAGCTAAAATTCCACACAGCTCCAGCATGAAACAAAAATAATGTGGGAGAAGTTCTGATGCAGCTGCAGCTCAAAGGTAACTGTTGTTTCTCATATTATACTAAAACTTATAGACAAGTTGTACAACAAACTGTAATTTTTCTTTTAACAGGTTGGAGAGACCAGATGAGACACATCAACTGGAGCCAGTTCTAAATGATACAATTTATGTTTATAAATTACAGTTCAGAAGATATTTTGTGTAAACTTGCACAGGTTTTGATTTTTTTTTTAAAGATTTACTAAATATGAATCAATATGGTTAAAAAAACTGTTAAGTCTGTATTTTATTTTGAGTTAAAGGTTAATGTACTAAGGTAGGCTGAAGTCTGTTTACTTTATATATATATATATATATATATATAATTTTTTTAAATTATTATTTGTCTGTGATGGACTGGAGACCTGTCCAGGTGTCCCCCACCTCTCACACAGTGATGGCTGGACATGGGCACCAGTGACCCCCCGAGACTTGAAAAGGAAGAAGTGGGTAAAGATGATGGATGGATTAATTATTTGTTCCTAGATTTTTATTTTATTGTTTTAGAGAAATCCAGGCAATAAGCTAACCTAATACTGGTAATTTAAGTTACAGAATTTTATGCACTCCTTTGTTTGTTCCTATTTTTGGTATAAATATCAAATGATGCAAAAAATTTGATACAGTAAGAAATCTAAAATTATCGTTTTAAATAAATGTTCTATTTGTTTACATTGTTGTTTAATCTTTTCAGCTCATCAGTTACCTTGTACATAACTGAAACTAAATATATGACAATTTCAATAGAAAAATCGTTTCTGAATCGGAAAATCAATTTTGAATCGAATCGTGACTCCAAAAATCGGAATCAAATCAATTTGCCAGACACAGAGATTCGCAGCCCTACTAAATAACCCGTTCCAGTTCATTTCAGAATGGAGATGCATTGTCCCCCACACCTACACCTTACCTGTGTAAATGTCTTCTTCTTTGCGCTCTTCTGCACTCCTCTTCTTTGGCTTGCCGTGATCCCTCAGCCTAACTGAGATTGCCGTCATCCCCTGGTTGCTGAAGCTTTTCGTCTCCACCAGCTTCCCAAACCTTCGGTTCAGGAAGTGATGGACGGCTGTCCTGTGCTCCTTATCGTCATCAGGTCCAAACGTATAGGACGAGCCTCGCACTTTGGCGTCGATAAACCTAAAGAAGTCCTCCGCTTCGTCCTCTTTAACCAGCCGGGCAAGCTCCCTGTAGTCCGGGTCTTCCCTGACCCTGATCTCAGGTTGAATGGTGACCGTCATGAGGAAGGGGAAGCGGTGCCTCACAGCCCTGTGGACGTTGGCTCTCTGGTGTTTGTCTGAGAAGAAGCCCAAGGACAGCTCCAGGCCAACTTGCTGTTTTTCTCTTAGCGTCAACACAAACTGCTCGAGATCTTCACTCACAGACTGGCCTAAAATCACATCTAAATCAAAACTCCCTAAACTTGGCAGAGGGGTGTCCGGCCCCCACTCAGAGGAGCCATCAGTGTCCTGTAGGACTGAATGGTGAGCATTCTCCTTCAACTCCACGTTGTTCTCCTCCGAGAAGGCGCAGCCTGGCCTCTGCAAGGCTTCCACTGTTCTGACATTTTGCCCATTGCTGTCGATCTCACTCACAACAAAGTCCTCAGTGAAGTTCTTGATGCTTCCAAGAAATCCTTCATGGTGTGACAGGAAGTAGGCAGGGACTCTTCCAGCCTCATCGCCCTGTTTCATGGTCACCTTAAAATGCAGACGCTACAACTTATTATTTTAGAAAGAAAAAAAAGACAAAAAGACAATGTTTACACACTTGAGAACGACTGCAACACCACTGCGTTCAAAGTATAAATGATAAGCTGTATTTTCAAAGAGGCAAATAAAATGATAGAGAAGAGAATAAATGACTTGTTTAGAGACGCATCGTCAGGACTAACCTATCTGGATTTCGATGACAGAGAACCGTTTTCTGTTCCGACAAACAAAATGAACATAGTTCTCTTTGAATTGGAACACGCGCGGATTTTGACTTCAGAAAACAGAATGCAGCTGTTTGTTTACGCAGAGAGCCAGCGTGCGTCGTGTAAACGAGACGTTTGTAAACAGGTCCGCCCGCTGAAAGGTTCCGGGTCTGCTTCCGTGCCATGTGACGGTCACGTGACTCTCCTTAAAAAGACAGTCCGCTTCAGCGGGGACTGTGTGCAAGAAAATGTGGAGTTGCTGTACAGTTATTTGAGATTAAAGTGTTAAAGAATTCATGTAAAACTTAATGTGAAACTTTAGTGAAAAAAAAAACTGCCTTCATCAAAAATAAATTCAAAACAACAACAACAACAACAAATTGCTTCAGCTGTGATAATCAGTTTTAACCAGCTAAAAATACCCCATTGATAAATGATCATGTTTTTCTTATCACCTTGTGTGGGGGATATAATCTGGTTGTGGGTTTAAGTCTTTTAACTTTTTTTTTTTACCCCCAAACTATTCATGTAAACTTGTATTTTTAATCTATAGCTTAAAGGTTCAGTATGCAGTTTCTGTAGAACTGCAGCACTTAGAAATATTTTCAACAGGCAAAGCATTCTGATCCCTCCCCCTCAGAGCCATATGTGGCTCTGCCCCCTTGTGGTCTGTTGAATTTCAAATTCAAGCTCTGTTTTTATTGGCTGATTCAAATTCAAGCTCTGTTTTTATTGGCTGGTTACAAACTCTGTTTTTATTGGCTGGAAAATGGCGGGTCACCTTTTCTTTTTAGAAATGCTTATTTACCACCTGGAGAAGCAAGGGGACAATATTTTTTTTAATTTTTTTTCAGAGATTACCTGGCTAACATCAGTCTGTCAGGAGGTAGTGACAGAGTGAAGAAATATGTTCATAAAAAAAGCTACATACTGAAGCTTTAATGATAAATATTACATCAAATTTACACAGTCAACAAAGGAATGTGTGACAAGAAAACTGTGGCATGCTTTTTTCAACCTTTATTTATGTTTATTAAATTTGTTCATTTTTTTTTTACAAAAGTACAGTTATACGGGTTAATCCCATTGAGCCTTGAGGACTTATTTACAAAAGAGTTTAAGAGTGATGACAACAGTAGACCACAAAAAACAGTAGGCAATCATAAAACGCAAATAAATTGAGAAGAACAAATAAAAGAAAACGGAACTAAAAAAAAAACAGCTGGGTTGTAAAGCAATGTAGAATACTAAAAACAGGAATGCATGGATTTGGTTTTATATTGTGACAGAATCAGCTGGTTCTGATGGAATTCATTCCCATAATAAAAACAAATAATAAATGTGGTCTTTGTTAAACGATTGAGAAATTGCTTAATTGCAATCCCAATATGACCTTCTGTATTTCTCAGCCCATTCCCCCTTCTCTTCTGATCTCTCCCATCCCTAGAGCAACCTTCACATTCCCTTTCCTCACTCACATCCTCCTCCTCCTCGGCTTCAGGAAACACACCCCAAACAAGCTAAATGAACACGAGTGGCTTAAATAACTACATGAGCTCACCTCTCCTGTCTCACTCGTGCTGCCATATAGTTACAGTGATGCCGAAGCTTAAATATGTGTTTGCTATTCAATAAACCCTTTGACTTTGAGGGCTTCCTTCACACTCTGAATACCCATACATAATCCTTCTATAACTCTTAAAGCTACCAAAGATTATAATTCAGTAGATTTTTTAGACACCACTATATAAAGGTCCACTATTTCAAACTACCCACAAATTGGACGTTGCAGTTTTTTTCAAACCAACAGATACACACGCATTGCTCCATAAAACCAGCTTTCACTTAAAGCACACTTATGCCGGTTTAGTCAAATCACAACTTCTCAGATTCAACAGGATCTGCACACAGCCAGCAGATTTCTTTAAAGCCACCAAAGTCCTATTCTCGGTGTTGTCCACTAGAGGGTATTCACACTCATTCTTGAGGAAATGCTGAAAAGGATTTCAGCAGACCAGACCCACCCAGAGTACACCAATCTTGCCTTTGGTGATTAACTATTCTGTCTCTGCATTAGAACTTATTAAAAAAGTTAAACACAATTTTAATACATTTCAAAAAGACAGTCAACTACTGAAGGAACAAAGGGTCATTGCTGCATACAGAAGAAATAAAAACCTTAAGGACTATTTAGTCCATGCGAAGTTACAGCCTATCTCTGCACTGGGAACAAAAACGAGCCAAAAGTTTTTCAAACAAACCAGATGGGTACAGAACAGGTTGAGTAAAAACATTTTTGAAACAGAGAAGACAGGTCACCTCCGGTCCAAAAATTATATCTTATTTCATGTGAATTCTGCAAATTACAATACAGTATGTGGGTGAGTCAGAGAAGGCTCTTTTGACCACACTGTCCAAATTTAAATTTAACATCCAGTCACGCAGAGAGACACAAACCCCTTTTATAAAACATTTTATTTTTCGTGGTTGGGAGTCAGTGAGGGCCACAGTACTTCAGGTCAACTGTTATTGACCCTTGTCTCTTCGTGTGACTGCCTCTATTGTTTCCTTTAAAACCCAGCTTAAGACACTTTTATTCAGACAAGCTTTTAGTTAAATGTTTTTATTTAGTGTTTTTATCAACCGTTCCTGTTTTTATCAGCTCTTTTTATTGTTTTGATTAATCAGCTGTTACTACAGTATTTCTTTTGTCTATTTTAATCTTTTATTTATATGTTGTACAGCACTTTGTGATTTTATCTATGAAAAGTGCTATATAAATAAACTTTACTTACTTACTTACTACTTACTTATTGGACTGGGGGCAGAGGTCCAGGGATACTTGAATCCAAAACCTGTATACGGGGTTCCACATGGGCTGAACCCAATACAACACTAATTTGTTAACCTGTTTTGACTCCGGCCCCACCTATACCTACTCACCCAGTTGCATCTCCTAAACTTAACCAGTCCCCACCCTGGTACTTATACCTGACCTGTATCTGCCTCCAAATCTTAACATTAAGCCTAACCTGATTAACCTTAACCATTTACCTTTTATTTGACCCCTGAACCCCAAACAAACCTAACCCCTAGTGGACAGATGACCTGGAGCAGAGATGGACTGTGCGCATCCTCTGTTACCTTGGTGACAGAGCCCTTATTTTACCTCATCCTAATCCACCCGTGCCTCCTGCTTCAGGCATCTGTTATCACTGCTAAAAGCTAACCAGCTTGGTAAGGGGTACCTTCATTACTCCAATTTAGACGGGTCCTGAGGTTTAAAAAGTTTTTTTCTAAAAACAAACTGGTGATCTAATACAAATTATTCTTGGTAAATGTATGTTTATACATACAGTATGTATATTGTTACGTACTGCTCTAAGAATGTGGATTTTACAAGGTAAACCCCACCGTGAACAAAAAACAAACAAAAAACAAACAAAAAAAAAAAAACATAAAAGTTATCATGTTAATTTGTGCTTTTATTTTGAGCTTTTATTTTGTCTGTACTTCCTGTTCTGAGATTTGACTACTTCCTGACTGGAAGATTGTTCTTGAACTGGTCTTTATACTTTGGGGAATGGGTCACTTGACCAAGTCTGAAAACAAAGGCCCTGAGCAGTTAAAACTTTAAAACTTGAGGTACCAATCAGGGGAGAGGAGGAGGGCCTTATGACCCATTGTCTTTGTGTTTTGCTATTCACTGATTACTTCTAGTGCTTTCATTGTTTTCCAACTCTTCCCATCATGCCCTGGGAGAACAGTTTTTTTTTTTTTTTAATTTTAAAATATTGTTTGTTACAGTCAGTTTGAAAAAAGAAAAGGGATTACTAAGACCTAGCTGGACTTTATCCTTAAATCCCTGAGCACGCTCGCCTGATGAAGGTTCTTAATGAACCGAAATGTTGCCTGTAGCTTGCTTAATTTTTTGTACATACTGTAAATAGTTTTTTTATTAAAAAAATTTTTTTTTTGAGAACAAATCTTTCTCAGCTCTTTCCTTGATTTTTGCCGGTTTATTGGATGTAATTCTGAGATTGTGGACATATTGATTGACGCCAGTCCATAGCAACTGCAACATGCTCTGGCACCCAGTCCAGGGTGACAATGACTGGACAACGGTCTCCCACCGACGTGGACGCAAGGCCCAACGCCACTACAGAAACCTTGATGGAGAGCTGAGGGGGCAGCAATCCAGATCTCCACGAAGGGATGGGCACAGACCGCATCATGGTTCCCCACCAGCTGGCAGGAGACGGTCCTTTGCCTCAGTGACCAGAATTGTCCGGGTACATAATCAACGGAGGCAGGACTGGGGAGGACCACAGCACAACGCTGGAAGAAGATGGGAACATGAGTTTGCCCGCAGGGGGGCACTGGGGCAAACCAACAACAAGCAACAATCTGCCCACCATCGCACACACAACGACCACAGCCTACGGCCTGGGTATGTACACAGAAATGAACATGTGACTAACAGGCCAGACCAGTCTGATCCTGACTTCTTCTCCAGGGTCATTAAGCACAGTGGAAAAATACCGCCAGCGAGAGGGGGTGCTGGGCTACCGGCGGATGTACACACAGCCGCAGTGTACCTGGCGGCGGAGGGATCCGTACAGGTAAAGTGGTACTATTTAAAGGGCTGCGGCCATTTTGTCCCTCGTGGGTTAGTTACGGCGATTGATGAGAAGAGACATACGAACGAACATCGAACGAACAACAAACGAACAACGAAGAACAGGTAATAAATTTAAATTTAGAATTTTCAGACGAAAGCGAACGTTACCATAGCATTCATTTGTGAATGTTAGCATTCATTTGTGAACGTTAGCATTAATGTGCGTGTTAGCTCCTTAGCATTAGCAACACGTTAGCACGTACGTAATTTTTTTTTGTGTGTGTGTGGGTTTAGAAATTGCTCCGAAGAGATCAGGAAAGTCCGCGGACGCGGCAGAGGCTAAGAAACCTTGTAGAACAATAACACTGGAGACAAAGGCTGAAATTATTAAAATGTCAGCTCGGGGCATGACACCAACTGCTATTGGGGACAAGCTAAAGTTACCCAGGTCGACTGTGGGGACCATCGTTAAGGACAAAGAGCGCATTTTGCAGCACGTGCGTGATTCGGCTCCCATGAAGTCGACGATAATTACAAAGCAGAGGACGGGTAAGATTGTGGAAATGGAACGGTTGCTGGTTCTACGGCTGGAGGACAATATACCGAACGTCGTGTGCCAGTCAGCATGTCTGTAATTTGTGAGAAGGCGAGGAGGATTTATGCTCGGCTGCAAGAACTAGAGAGGAGAGGGGGAGGTGCAGGGGGGCAGGGACGTGCACAGAGCGACTCTGGCGAAGGGACGTCTTCCCAAAGCGATCCTGGCGAAGGCACGTCTACGCAGAGCGCAGGAGAAGGGACGTCAGCAGCCTTCTGCTAACCTGTCGGAGCCAGTCGGGGGAACGAGGCTCTTCTGCGAGCCGGAGTCCACCAGGAACCGCCTCCCCGACCTCGAGTCTTCGATGAAAAGCAGCCTTTCCTTGTCGCCAACGGCCGCGACTGCTAGCGGGCGCTGGCGTACTCGTTTCCCTGCGGCTTGAAACTGCACGGTGGGACACACCGTCGTGCTTTGGCGCCAAAACGCTGGTGGAAGAAACAAAGTGCGGCCCCTGACCGCCTGCGGGCGACTCCTGCTACGACCGCTGGCTCGTCCGGCGCTGAGGGCGATGCTTGAAGCTCGGGCGCCGCTGGAGATCCGGGGACCGCCGCTTGGACCGCGAACGTCCTCGCAGCCAGCAGGATGCGGTCGGCTTCGCGGGCCAGCGAGCGGTAATCCTTCTGCTGCAGAAACGGGGAGTTGGCCAGGGCTGTGCGCACTGGAGCCGGAAGCCGGCGGAGGAAGAGGTGTAGAAAGAGAAACTCACAGTCTGTTGATCCTCTCAAAGACAACATGCCTTCCATGAGCTCGAGAGCTGTGCCGTCGCCCAAATCGGAGAGGGAAAACAGTTTCTCGGCGCGCTCCGCGTCTGAGAGCGTGTAACGCTGCAGAAGGAGCTCCTTGAGGGCGTCGTATTTTCCTTGTGCAGGAGGGTCTTCGAGCAGGCTCATTACCCGCTGGGTGGACAATGGGTCCAGTGAAGCGACCACATGGTGGTATTTGGTGTCGTCTGCAGAGATCCCGCGAAGAGCGAACTGTGATTCGACGTGGGCGAACCACGACCGAGGTGCGTGCAGCCAGAAGTCCGGGATTTTAACGGCCACCGCAAAAGCGAGCGGGGCCGCCGGTGGGGGTTCCACCGCGGACAGCTGAGGAGAGCTGGCTGGACCTTCAGATGTCGTCATATTCAGTTCACGTAGGTCACCAGTGTAGGAGGTGGTGAAGAGACGACACAGGAGACGGGATGTAGTTCTTCACTTTTAATCAACTCCTACTCAACTGGCGGGAAAACCACCCAACACCGCCTTATATACCAACACAACATCCGGTCCTCTGGACCTTTCACAATAAAAGCATCCTGTAACACATTCGGTCCACTGGGTGTGAGTAGAGCCCCCTAGTGGTCCACCACACTAACAAGCCTAGCTGTAGGATGGACGGGTGGATGCTAACGCCCCACCGGGGACACTGAGCCGACGGGCGGCGGAGCTCGCCTCGATGTCCGCCTGGCAGCCTCAGATGTTGGATGGACACCGAGCTAACATGCTAAAACGCGAAGAAACAGCTGCAGCAGCCTTTTGGAGGGTCTAACATGCTAACGCGCGCAGCCATTTGGAGGGGCTAAAATGCTAACGCGCGCAACCATTTGGAGGGGCTAACATGATAACGCGCGCAGCTATTGGAGGGGCTAAGATGCTAACGCGTGCAGCGTCTTGGATGGACACCGCTGTGAAACGGCTCCCAGTAAGTTATTCACTCTTTTTCCCTTCATTATGTATGGGGTTAACATGCTAACAGTCCTTCCTGTAAACAGTTTGAACCGCGTGAAGCAGCACGAAGCTGCAGAGCTTGGACGTGCAACGAGCTAACATGCAAAAAGACGGAGACAGGCTTGACCAGCTCAAAGTAAGAAATTATCTTTTTATTTTGTCTCCAAATGTACTGTACCGTATTTTCCGGAATATAGGTTGCAGCTTTTTATCATTTTTGCATGCCCTGCGACCTATATTCAGGTGCAACCTATTTATGGCTTTTTATAAAATAAGCTGATTTGTAATCATTTATTAACAAAAATTAAACTGAGACACACTCTTACAATAATGTCAGCTAACAAATATATATTTTTAGGTGTTTATCCTGCTAAAATTATTCATTTATTAAAGAAAAGTTCAGCTCAGACACATATTTGCTATAATTTTTATCAAACAAATAATTGTTTTTAAGTGTTAATCTTCTTAAAAGCCTTGCTGTGTGCTCCTGTGGCAGACATTTGCAGTGGAGCTAAACACGGTCCACATTTTGATGTAGGTGCGACCTATATTCAGGTGCAACCTATACTGTATATAGATTTTTCCAAATTTTTGGCAATAATTGGGACAGTGCGACCTATATTCCAGAAAATACGGTATATGTTTTTGGATAATTATGTAGGGTACTGTATTAGGATAGGCAAAGTGCTTGGTAACTTGGTAACTGTTTTGTACCGTAGGCCTACATGTACGTGTATAAGTGGCGGCTCGTGTGTTTTCCGACTTACGGCGATTTTCGTGTTACGAACGGGCGTAGGAACGGAACTCGTTCGTAAGTCGGGGATCACCTGTGTAATATATATACACACACATATATATATATATATATATATATATATATATATACATATATATATATATATATGTATATATATATATATATATATATATATATATATATATATATATATATATATATATATATATATATATATATATATATATATATATATATATATATATATATATATATATATATATATATATATATATATATATATATATATATATATATATATATATATATATATATATATATATATATATATATATATATATATATATATATATATATATATATATATATATATATATATATATATATATATATATATATATATATAATATATATATATATATATATATATATATATATATATATATATATATATATATATATATATATATATATATATATATATATATATATATATATATATATATATATATATATATATATATATATATATATATATATATATATAGTATATATACATATATATACATAAGGCGTTTTACGCTCTGAAAGAGCACAGACTGTCATGACTTACCGTAAGCTCTATGCCTCCGGCTGCTCTCGACCGCGCCCACTTCTCCACTCTGGCAGAGATGAGCTGATGAGCTGCAGGAGGAAGCTTTTCACACAGCTGTGGGCTGCACACAAGGGCTAAATAATTTGAAACAATTTAAAATAAAAAATCCATGATGATCGTGCGGCTCATCCATCAATCATCCATTGTGTCATGTCCAATCTTACTTTGAAAAAGTGTAATTGAGCGAGTCCATGAAAAACAACTGCGAAGTAGCAAGGGACTACTGTACATTTATAAAGTATTCAGATTCAATGTTAGAATTTATTTTCTATTGTTACTAATTTTATGTGTATCATAAAAATGAGTCAATCTCTGGTTATCCAGCTGAACGTTTTGCAGAAATATCTGTACACTTTCCAAGATGACATGTTTGTGTTGCTATTCAGCATATGCTATTAGTGCTTACCGGTGGTTTATTTTTAACATTTTTCTTAGATCATATCTTAGATCTCATTTTTTTCTTCCATTTTAATACTTTTGTTGGATGTATCTGGGACCCTGTGTGCACAATTTAGTTCCACATGTGTTGTGTATGACAAATAAAGTAACTTGAATCCTTGAAGTTTCAGACCTGTTTGTGTTTTTGGACAGAGTAGATCAGTTTGCAACACACATTTATCTAACCTCATTTTAGATACTGCATTGCTTTTATTTTTTAACAATGACTACATAAGAGATGCTAGTTAAACTGCAGTTAAACATGACCTGCTCACAAATGTTTAAAAAGGTTATCAAATTTAAAGTTTGCTTTTACTTTTGGACTATTAGGCAAATGTCCTTCAAAAGCTTGTAAAATTTGAAGATATATTTTCAAACAAATAAGCTGAGACATGTCTGAAGAGCTGAGCTACAGAGAAGAGATGCTCAGAATATGAGAACGTTGCAGGAAGATGCTGCAGGGCTTCTTTTTATATCTCTAACCTCTGAGGCACAGGGCCCAGCTTTATTAAAACTGAAGTATATTGCCGTCTCCTGCAACAAGAGCGTGCACGTTCAGAGGTCTCCGGCTGACGTCACGTTACTGCGTAGTTGGGTGCAAGTTCAGTCTGCTTCTCAGAGGACCAACTTTCTGATTTTTTCCACGGTCTCAGTATTTTCCACTGAAACAATAGTCAGTAGGAAAAATAAAAAGGACACTTGTGACTATTCAGAACCACTCAGATCATCAGCAGTTCAGGGATATTTATAATCCTTCATTCTCAAATTTTCCACAAAAACGATAAAGGTGCTGCACATAGACCAGTACATCAGGTATTTGGTACAAACATCCTCGACTTGGACACAAATTAACATTTTCACTCATCTCATGGTCTTTCACTGATTTACTATAGATTACTGAGAAGTTTCCATTGTAAAAACTAGTTTATTCCACTTAATCCCCAGCAGAGCTCCACTCAGTCACATTTAACTCGTCACTGTTTATGGGTAAAGCTGGAGGAGCGGCTTCTGCAAGTCTTCAACCACCAAATATGTTCCTGCAATTACACAAGACTCTTTTGACGTACGGCAGGTCAAACTCATGGTTTCACAAATCACTTTAAAAATAATGTGTTCAGGATCAAATAAAATAAATACTGTTCCGGCCTTAGGAATGAGATTTTGTTTTATGTAGGAGAAAGATTGTGCGCATGCAGAAGACAGGAAGTTGCATGCGGCCTGCTTTCGCTTCTATATTCATACACACACACACACTTTGATGCATCCGTGTTCATAGAGGGAGAGATGCTCAGAATATGAAAGCTGCAGAGCAGGAAGCAGCACTGCCTTTTTCTAACCACTGCAGGTAAAGTGAACAGAGTGAGAGAGAGAAGTGTTCTTAAGGCAGGGGGCTTAAAAACAAAGCTTTAGTCTCTTAAACATTTCTTTAAATGCAAAAGAGGATTACTGTACTCAAGTTTGTAACAAGATACAAAATTACAAACTCACAAAGCTGTATAGCAAATTCAGTTTTTATTTACAAATTCAGTAATGAGAAAAAGTGGTTTAAATACAAAAAATATGAACAATATGAACAAAGACCAAAGAGGGGGGGAAAAAAATAAAATTTGTTAAATCTCCCTGAGCTTTACAAAAGAAACATTGGACTTGTGGCACAAGGACGATGTTCTTTACAGAGCGGTGCGCTAATGCCACTCAATGAGAAAACAAAGGACTTTCTATAGTCATACTTCTACAAACAGGAACGTCACACTGGCCACATAAATGAACACTTTTTCCTGTTAAACAATACAGCAAGTTGTTGAATATTAAATTTCTAACTAACACCATTTGGTAAATATCAGAAGTCAGACTCAGTACTGCCTGTAACCCACAGGGTGGACCAGAGCCTCGCTGTGTCAAAGTATGGCTGTTTTCAAAACCAGGAAGACTTTTAAAGTTCACTTCATAATGTCTGCGCACCACTACGCCTCAGGGGTCAAAACGTGCATTTGCACATCCTTCACTGGGTCAGTGCATTGCTTCAAGTGCTCCCCCACCTCACATATACTTCGTTTAACCTCCATCCTCAGTGTCAGACGTCTCGTTTATGGAGGCCAATGTGAGGACAGAATTAAAGCATAACTCTGGTGTCAGTGCATAAAGCCTGTAAAGTGAAGAAGTTGCACAGCTTAGCAAGGCATAACAGTACTCCCACCCTACTCATTTACGGCTATAGGTTTTTACTTCCTATGAAAACCTTTAGCCCCCATCAAAGTATAACTTGGACAAAATCTAGCAACATTTTACACAAAACACCCACTGTTAAAATCACAACATATCACTTCTGAAAGACATCTTGAAGAGCAGTGGCAGTAAAGCAATCAGGAAAACAGTGTCTGTACAATACTTCCCCCACAGGTAGCACAGTCCAGCACACAAGGACGAAGACTGAAGTCATGACGCCAGACATTGGAGTTAAAGAGCAGCAGGACCCTGTCGCAGAGTTTGAGCTGCTCAGTGAACGATGATGAAGCTGATTTAGAACGGGCCTCCAGCTTTGAGCCGACACTTCGTGGTGGTGGATGTGACTGGAAGAAGGTGTGAGCCGAGGCTGGGAGCCGCCGATTAGTTCACGCCCATGTTGGAAGGATTTCAGCAAAGGAAAATGAATTGTGCAAGAAAAAAATTCCTTCACTTGCTTGAGTCAGTGTGTGGGTTGTCTGACAATGACTAGGCCAGTAATGTGCCGAGTGCTCCAGTGAGGTGTGACCAGTGTGAGAAATGTAGAGTTCATCAGAAACGAAGAACAGAGCGGACAGGTGCTGAAATGCCACCTCTACTGCAGAAAGTTTTATGCTGGCTGTCCGTTTTGGTTGCTGCCCTCCTGCTCCTCTTCCTCCTCTTCACTGACCAGGAACTCTTCTGGTGGCCAGCGAAGCTCTCCACTTTCAACTTCTCCATCAGTTGGCTCAACCACAATGGATGGCAGGCGATCTTTGAGCTTACAGCAACGGTCAAAGTCTGAGGGGTCTGGGAAGATCTAGGACAGACAAGCAAACATTTTAGAGTAGGATACACCAATCAAGACACCCACCCCCCATTGTATACAAAGATGAGTCACTTTTCCCAACTCTTGAGTCTTGGGTAAAGGCAACATTTCAGTGCCACACCTTTACATGACTGATCACAAGAGTTGCCAAACATTTAATCAGAAGAGATTAAATATCTGAGTGGCAGACCTGAATGTCCATCATAAACACCTGAGACAGTTTCTGAAACGATCCATAGCGATGGAAAGTTTCTGAAACGATCCATAGCGATGGAAAGTTTCTGAAACGATCCATAGCGATGGAAAGTTTCTGAAACGATCCATAGCGATGGAAAGTTTCTGAAACGATCCATAGCGATGGAAAGTTTCTGAAACGATCCATAGCGATGGCAAGTTTCTGAAACGATCCATAGCGATGGCAAGTTTCTGAAACGATCCATAGCGATGGCAAGTTTCTGAAACGATCCATAGCGATGGCAAGTTTCTGAAACGATCCATAGCGATGGAAAGTTTCTGAAACGATCCATAGCGATGGCAAGTTTCTGAAACGATCCATAGCGATGGCAAGTTTCTGAAACGATCCATAGCGATGGCAAGTTTCTGAAACGATCCATAGCGATGGCAAGTTTCTGAAACGATCCATAGCGATGGCAAGTTTCTGAAACGATCCATAGCGATGGCAAGTTTCTGAAACGATCCATAGCGATGGCAAGTTTCTGAAACGATCCATAGCGATGGCAAGTTTCTGAAACGATCCATAGCGATGGCAAGTTTCTGAAACGATCCATAGCGATGGCAAGTTTCTGAAACGATCCATAGCGATGGCAAGTTTCTGAAACGATCCATAGCGATGGCAAGTTTCTGAAACGATCCATAGCGATGGCAAGTTTCTGAAACGATCCATAGCGATGGCAAGTTTCTGAAACGATCCATAGCGATGGCAAGTTTCTGAAACGATCCATAGCGATGGCAAGTTTCTGAAACGATCCATAGCGATGGCAAGTTTCTGAAACGATCCATAGCGATGGCAAGTTTCTGAAACGATCCATAGCGATGGCAAGTTTCTGAAACGATCCATAGCGATGGCAAGTTTCTGAAACGATCCATAGCGATGGCAAGTTTCTGAAACGATCCATAGCGATGGCAAGTTTCTGAAACGATCCATAGCGATGGCAAGTTTCTGAAACGATCCATAGCGATGGCAAGTTTCTGAAACGATCCATAGCGATGGCAAGTTTCTGAAACGATCCATAGCGATGGCAAGTTTCTGAAACGATCCATAGCGATGGCAAGTTTCTGAAACGATCCATAGCGATGGCAAGTTTCTGAAACGATCCATAGCGATGGCAAGTTTCTGAAACGATCCATAGCGATGGCAAGTTTCTGAAACGATCCATAGCGATGGCAAGTTTCTGAAACGATCCATAGCGATGGCAAGTTTCTGAAACGATCCATAGCGATGGCAAGTTTCTGAAACGATCCATAGCGATGGCAAGTTTCTGAAACGATCCATAGCGATGGCAAGTTTCTGAAACGATCCATAGCGATGGCAAGTTTCTGAAACGATCCATAGCGATGGCAAGTTTCTGAAACGATCCATAGCGATGGCAAGTTTCTGAAACGATCCATAGCGATGGCAAGTTTCTGAAACGATCCATAGCGATGGCAAGTTTCTGAAACGATCCATAGCGATGGCAAGTTTCTGAAACGATCCATAGCGATGGCAAGTTTCTGAAACGATCCATAGCGATGGCAAGTTTCTGAAACGATCCATAGCGATGGCAAGTTTCTGAAACGATCCATAGCGATGGCAAGTTTCTGAAACGATCCATAGCGATGGCAAGTTTCTGAAACGATCCATAGCGATGGCAAGTTTCTGAAACGATCCATAGCGATGGCAAGTTTCTGAAACGATCCATAGCGATGGCAAGTTTCTGAAACGATCCATAGCGATGGCAAGTTTCTGAAACGATCCATAGCGATGGCAAGTTTCTGAAACGATCCATAGCGATGGCAAGTTTCTGAAACGATCCATAGCGATGGCAAGTTTCTGAAACGATCCATAGCGATGGCAAGTTTCTGAAACGATCCATAGCGATGGCAAGTTTCTGAAACGATCCATAGCGATGGCAAGTTTCTGAAACGATCCATAGCGATGGCAAGTTTCTGAAACGATCCATAGCGATGGCAAGTTTCTGAAACGATCCATAGCGATGGCAAGTTTCTGAAACGATCCATAGCGATGGCAAGTTTCTGAAACGATCCCTACTGATGGCAAGTTTCTGAAACGATCCCTACTGATGGCAAGTTTCTGAAACGATCCCTACTGATGGCAAGTTTCTGAAACGATCCCTACTGATGGCAAGTTTCTGAAACGATCCCTACTGATGGCAAGTTTCTGAAACGATCCCTACTGATGGCAAGTTTCTGAAACGATCCCTACTGATGGCAAGTTTCTGAAACGATCCCTACTGATGGCAAGTTTCTGAAACGATCCCTACTGATGGCAAGTTTCTGAAACGATCCCTACTGATGGCAAGTTTCTGAAACGATCCATACTGATGGCAAGTTTCTGAAACGATCCATACTGATGGCAAGTTTCTGAAACGATCCATACTGATGGCAAGTTTCTGAAACGATCCATACTGATGGCAAGTTTCTGAAACGATCCATACTGATGGTATGGGAATGTCTGGGTCTGAATTAGGACACTTCAGATCTGACATCCCTGCTCTGGCAGGATTAGGCTCAGGAATAAGTGAAACAGCCCTGAGGGAGAGAAATAAATGTCTACCACTCCTGGGCCAAGAACAGCATTTTTTGCGGTTTGGACAGAGCGGGTGAATATTTTTAGACCTGCATATTTCACTTCGAGTCAGTGGAGGTGCGGGGG
>JBBPBX010007041.1:0-12750 GCA_038048925.1 Garcialebias charrua | reverse complement strand
CACTGTCTGGGCAAAGAGCCGGATGAAAAGAAAGCATTCAATGAGGCAGGGGTGAGACAAGAGATATGGAGGAGATCCAGCTGTGTCAGAGTCTTCCTAGATTCTTTAAGAGACAGATGAGGGGAGGGAAAAGCTATAAATACGCTGCTACGTGAATTAAATGTTCTCAGACAATTTTAGGCATGTAGCTCTTCCAGTTATAACCAATCATCTGCACATACATGGTCATTATGAGAAAATATGCATGTACATTTCAAGTTAATCTGCATTTTTTACCTGAATCATCAACCCAGTGCCGCACAAGTTTTGGGCAGCAAGTGACTTGGACAATGAACAAACAGTCAAAAAGGAGGCGGAGCCACTGAATCACGTTGCCTTTGGACAAGATCACTAAAGTCAGACCCCACCACCCCTTTTAAATAATTTCAGATCATTTTGAGTTGCACAATCATTTCATGTCAGAGTCTTTGAGTGATCAATGGATCACTGCTTCATTAAGACATGTTAGCACCCCACACCACCACCAGGGCCTCCACTCTTTCCATTTGGTTCAGCCTTTCAAGACTCTCAGCTGGGGTGTGAACTAAAGTCTTTCCCATCAGTCCATTGTCTGCATGCATCATAAAGCTGCTTTGTACAGTTTTAAAAAAAATTCCTAATTAAACCAAGAAAATTACTCTTGCAATATTGGTAACTCACATCTTTCTATCTTTTCAGTTTATTGCATAAAGGGACAACGCATTGGTAACTCACATCTTTCTATCTTTTCAGTTTATTGCATAAAGGGACAACGCATATTCAATCAACATGAATTACATTGAGAGGAGCCAGTTGAGGTGGCTCGGGCATCTGGTTAGGATGCCTCCTGGACGCCTCCCTGGTGAGGTGTTCCGGGCATGTCCCACCGGGAGGAGACCCAGAGGAAGACCCAGGATATGCTGGAGGGACTATGTTTCTCGGCTGGCCTGGGAACGCCTTGGGATTCCCCCAGAGGAGCTGCTCCAAGTGGCTGGGGAGAGGGAAGTCTGGGCCTCCCTACTTAGGCTGCTACCCCCGCGACCCGACCCCGGATAAGCGGAAGAAAATGGATGGATGGATGGATGAATTACATAAATGCCAGATTTAGCCAAAGAAGCCAAGTCTCATCTGTAGTCCCCTAGCAGGTTGATGTAAGAGATTGAGTACAATTTTAATCTTCTAGTAATCATTGCTAGCCCAAACACAAAAATACGACTAACCGAAGGAATTTTTTTCTAAAGGTATTTTACAGTCTCCACAAACTGCTCTTGTACTTATGTTTGGTTGTAAATGTAAATTGACAAAGTATTTTAGCAGTGGAGGAGCCAGACCATGAAGGACTTTTGTAAAAGTATGACATTTGAATACATGATCATGTTTTCCCAGCTCAAAAAATCACTTCTGTAATATTTTTGTGATTATAAGAATTTTATATTTTGTCCAAAGTTCTCAGTCTATTGGTTGTACACTCTCGTGAGACCAACTCGCCATGTAATAATATGAACTCATAGCATTTAATTATCGTTATGAAGCTACTAATGTCAAATTATTCCTAATGTTTACATTTGCATAAATTAAATTTTACTACACGTTTCCTAAATGAATGTTGGGAAACTATTATGATATTAAAGTTTTTATAGTCTTGTACTGGTGGTACTATTTGTCCATCCACTGTAATGATGGGATCTGGTTCCTTAGTTTTGCACTTAGAAAAGAACATGCAAACCGTTAAAGAGGATTTTTTTTTAAGCCACAGACAAACTGGTACCATTAGTGGTAACAGTTTCTCTGCAGCCATCCCTTTATTTTTCCACATGTAGATAGATTACTGCATCATCTGCATATAATGGCCATGTAGCATCAGAAGGACATACAGCAGGTAAATCCATTTATATTGTATATAAACTCTCAAGTCAAGTATTGAACCTTGGGATACACCTTTTATTTTGAACTACATTTAAATTTTTATCAATTCTAACACGGTTTCCTGTTTGACACGTATGAGTTGATCCACTAATAGACAAAGATGAAAAATTAAACTTTGATAATTTTAATAAAAGTATGTTGTGATCGTGTCAAAAGCCTTACTTTAATTAAGAAACACAACACCAATCACACCTCTATCCAATTTGGCCTTAATATTTTCAATTAAGGAAAAAAAAAAAGTTTGCCGTCTGTTGAATAATATTTTCTAAATTTAAATTGCATAAGATTCAGTTTAAATTGAGTTTCCACAGCAAATCCCTTTGACTTCACCCCCTCCCCCCCTACATCCAGTTTCCTGCTCGTTTTAGTTTCATATTCAAACCGAAGAGGTTCAGGAGTTTAAGATGGTCTCATTATGCCGACAGTGAAACAACGCCACCGACAGCCGCCTGTCACAGACACCTGACTGCTTCTGTTCTGAGAGTCTGGATATCTGCAGCATCGCTTTCCATCTGCAGTAAAACCAAATGCATACAACGTTGTGGCCAAACTGTCATTTAAGACGTCGATATCCTTGATCACAAAATAAAATAAATCATGCTTGAGCACGGAGCAGCAGATTCCTGTAATCCCAATGTCAAACTGAACCCACAATGATTATTTGTCTTATTTTCAGGTGTCCTACCTGGAAGGGGAGTCTGTCCTTGCTCGGGCTGAGCCTCATATCCTCCATGGGGGTGCTGCTGATAATCACCTCAGTCATATCTCCAACAGGCACGAACACTGGGCTGCAGGGTGGAAACATGCACAACGATTAGATTTCAAACGACAAGGACGTTTGTGTGGAGAAAACAAAAAAAGTTCATAACAACTTCCTTACACTAAAAAATATAAAACCGGACTATAGTACAGAATATATGCATTTACATACATTTCACTAGGTGGGTAGGTTGCGCCCCACAGAGTGCAACCAAATAATTCGGGCAATGATGAGGTCATGCAGATCCACGGTGTGTTCATGTTCCTGTAAGTGCTTGACAGTTCTGTTTATACTCTGTTGACCACAACACACACACAGCTCATGTTCAGCTGTTTCAACGCACTGCAAAGCTGCACAGCCCGTGATGCTCGAACATCAGGTGGCTGTTTCTAAATGATGTGCACTCTCCAGCAGGGAACAGTCATAGTGAGAGTGAGCTGGAGGCGGGTTGTGGTGCTTTCATGAAGAACCTGACAAGCTCAGTGTCAGATATCAGGCAAACTTTCCATTTCAGATGAGCAGCATGATCAACTGAAGTATTTTAGAAGAAGCGTTCTGATCTGGTCACAAACATCTTGAGACGAGATGCTGAGCGGCCTTCTCACGCTATTTAAAGCCTGCTGGTACTGGTCAGTGGCCACAGGCTGTGTGGTCCGTGGCTTTTTAGGACAAAGAACATTGAACGTGACAAGACTGCTTTTATCCCTCATTATACAATTCAGTGGACTTACAAACTTTTCTAACGCGAGATGTGTGGTTCTACTTGACCTACTTTTTAAAACCACAGTAAGGTTCACAAAAATAAAATTAACCTGTTCAAGTATGGAATTAAATTGTAAGGACTGTTGTATTGTTTTGATGAGCCCTCCTTAAAATCCTAAAGTTCACCACACTACATGACACTGAACGCCTCACCCAAAAATGAACGCCTCACCCAAAAAACAAATAAGCCATTTTGCATTAGTTTACATGTCTAAAGCACAAATTTATGACCCTCATCCACAGTTAAACCAAGTTCTGTGGAACTTCCGAGTGAAGCAATTTGTTTTCTCACAACTCAAAGTTCTCAAGACCATTTTAGAAACTTTAGCTCATTGTTAACTGAAAACCTCATTACTTTATGCAATGGCTTATCATGCAGTAAACACAAGACGGGTTAAAAAGTACTTTACTTTAAGCCATTTGATTCTTCTTGTTAATGAGTTGGGTCACAAATTGCTGTTTTGATGGTTAACATACAAACAGCAGAACTGGACCGCGGTTGTCAAATTATGTCTTTAACATGTTTACCGTATTTTCCAGTGTATAAGTCAGTTTTTTTGGTATAGATTTGTCAGTTCTTCAACTTATACGCCAAAGAAACACTTCTGCAATTTTTTGCCTGACGCTTTATACAAAAAATAAAAACTGCCAACAGCAATTCCTCCCATGCCCGCTTGCTTTACTCAGCTGGTGCAGGCGTTGGAACGCTGGAGAGCTAGCGGCTCCAGCCGCGACGCCCAGGCGAAATAGTTGTTTTGACCATTAAAGCTGCACTCTGCAGTTTTTGTAGAACGCAGCAGAAAATTTAAAGCATTCTGGTCCCTCCCCACTCAGAGCCATATATGGCTCTGCTCCCTCTTGCACTCGCTGCAGTTTCTGAATGCTCCGCCTCCACTACATGTCCTGTCTCAACTGCTGCGAAGTTCTGTGACATGTTAATAAAATTTTCTAAAAAAAATAATAAAAACAGAGCGCTGGTCCAGCAAAACTAAAACACCACTAAATCTGCAGAGCCTCGCGCAGCCACGTTGAACCAGAGTTTAATTCGCTCGTGACAAATTCATCCATTTCCTCATTGTTTCAGTGGAGGAGGAAGCGATCACTTGACTTTTGGCAAAAAAACAAAAGAAAAGTCCAGATCAGGGATGAAGAAGGGGAATTTAATACATTTGTGTCACATACAAAACAGTTTTGCATCGCTTTGCAATACTTTGAACGAGAACCTGCGCGGCCGCTGGGGCTGGGACAGGCGGGGGCGTGGGTTAGGAGCGTGAGAAGCTCTGTTTTTATTGGCTGGTTAAAAACTCTGTTTTTATTGGCTGGTTAATGGCGGGTCACTGTGGCTTTTTAGAAATGCTTTTACCACCCGGAGAAGCAAGGGGACTAAAGTTTTTTTTGGAGATTACTTTGTCCAACATCAGTCTGTCAGGAGATAGTGACAAAGTGAAGAAATATGTTTATATTTTTAGAAAACTTACAGACTGCACTACAGAAACTGCACCTTTAAATAAATGATGGGTCAGCATTGACTAATAAATGCATCTTAAATGCCAGAAAATATGGTATACGTGGCAATTTACAGTACAACATAAGAGTCATCCTAATGAGGATTAAGTCATGTGACAGTCACCTAATCTCAGCAGACCAGTACTGCAGCAGAGGTAGTTTAACCCACCCCAATCTCTACAATTTTTTCCACAAAAACATGTCGTAATTTTTTTTATAAATAAATAAATACAAATCATAACCAACATTTTCATACGATTACTGCCTGGGCTAGCAAGAGGGTATTTATATTGGTGGAAAAAAAAAAAAAAAAAGTTGAAGGCTGTACAAACTGAAATAAATGAAGTCAGTGGTGGCTGATTTGAATTAGTTTAATCCCTGCGCAGCGTATGAAGTGGGCGAGGCAGACGTGCTAAAAATCAGCAAAGAGGATGAAAGAGGGATGAAAAGTGATGGCAGAGACCTGAACCGATGAGGAGTGGAGTGAAGGGAAAGAAAGATAAACACTCGGGCCCTGCCAGTCATATTTCTGTTCAGGGATCATATAAACATCCTGCTCAGCCAAGAATAACAGAACGTCGCCTAATGAAACATAAAGGGGCACAACAAGGAGGAAGTGGGCGTGCACAAAGTGACAACTCAACCTGGAAGAAAACATGCACAAAAACCACAGCCAGCCTGAAGACGAACATGTGTGAGCGCTCAATGGAAGTTCAACAATTGAGATAAAAATTATTACCCATGATTCATAATCATTGCTACATCACAACATTCAAAACATCTGAAATGACATTCATCTGTAAGAAACTGATTTTAAGATTTTTTCTTAACGAGCAGGGCAGACGGCAGCAAATCACCTTTGACCTCAACATAAATGGACACCTGATCTTGACAAGTCCCTAATTCCACAGCCAGCCAGAACATAGAACCAGTCACGTAAACTGTCCAAAAGTCAGGTTTCTACAGAGGCCGACATCTGGTCAGTCAAGACAGTCATAGTGCTGCACCACATGTGGTGCATGAGGTGGAACAAAAGTGTACACAGGGTCCCAGTTCCATCCAACAAGAGTATAAATTGCAAAAGAAAAACGGTAATAAGATTTCAGATATGAACTAAGGAAAACTCAAATACGACAAGCCCAGTAGTACAAAAGCAATGCGCCCAACAGCAGCATGAACATGAGTGTGTGTGAGTAGATGAGTAACAATGCAAATCATCCCCAATCATAAATGCTGCAAGGCTTAAAAAATAAATTTTAATAACTACACTTATGAGAGCCTCAAGTCTTCATTTTGGTATACCGTTAATACTGCACCACAGCAAGACTCAAACTGGTGCAACCCAGGTTGTCTCTGCAACAAATCATCATCATCATATGTTCCTGTCCCACCTCGCAGTTCTCACCACCACCATTGTAAATCTCAGCCTGTGTGGAAGAGATGCTGACATTTGACGGTTCTTTACACCAGACAAGCTGCAGCTCTGCAGGTGTGAGACGAGAGTGAGCTGCAGGGATGGCTGAGCGAGAAGCACCCCACCAGGAGGAGCGAGCGAGAAGCACCCCACCACCAGGAGCGAGCGAGAAGCACCCCACCACCAGGAGCGAGCGAGAAGCACCCCACCACCAGGAGCGAGCGAGAAGCACCCCACCACCAGGAGCGAGCGAGAAGCACCCCACCACCAGGAGCGAGCGAGAAGCACCCCACCACCAGGAGCGAGCGAGAAGCACCCCACCACCAGGAGCGAGCGAGAAGCACCCCACCACCAGGAGCGAGCGAGAAGCACCCCACCACCAGGAGCGAGCGAGAAGCACCCCACCACCAGGAGCGAGCGAGAAGCACCCCACCACCAGGAGCGAGCGAGAAGCACCCCACCACCAGGAGCGAGCGAGAAGCACCCCACCACCAGGAGCGAGCGAGAAGCACCCCACCACCAGGAGCGAGCGAGAAGCACCCCACCACCAGGAGCGAGCGAGAAGCACCCCACCACCAGGAGCGAGCGAGAAGCACCCCACCACCAGGAGCGAGCGAGAAGCACCCCACCACCAGGAGCGAGCGAGAAGCACCCCACCACCAGGAGCGAGCGAGAAGCACCCCACCACCAGGAGCGAGCGAGAAGCACCCCACCACCAGGAGCGAGCGAGAAGCACCCCACCACCAGGAGCGAGCGAGAAGCACCCCACCACCAGGAGCGAGCGAGAAGCACCCCACCACCAGGAGCGAGCGAGAAGCACCCCACCACCAGGAGCGAGCGAGAAGCACCCCACCACCAGGAGCGAGCGAGAAGCACCCCACCACCAGGAGCGAGCGAGAAGCACCCCACCACCAGGAGCGAGCGAGAAGCACCCCACCACCAGGAGCGAGCGAGAAGCACCCCACCACCAGGAGCGAGCGAGAAGCACCCCACCACCAGGAGCGAGCGAGAAGCACCCCACCACCAGGAGCGAGCGAGAAGCACCCCACCACCAGGAGCGAGCGAGAAGCACCCCACCACCAGGAGCGAGCGAGAAGCACCCCACCACCAGGAGCGAGCGAGAAGCACCCCACCAGGAGCGAGCGAGTAGCACCCCACCAGGAGCGAGCGAGTAGCACCCCACCAGGAGCGAGCGAGTAGCACCCCACCAGGAGCGAGCGAGTAGCACCCCACCAGGAGCGAGCGAGTAGCACCCCACCAGGAGTGAGCAGGTCCTTTCCAGATTCTTGTGGAGGAGGCTGCCAAGATCAGTCAGGAGGCTGCCAAGATCAGTTTCTCCTGCGAGTCTTAGGTTCATCTCACAAAGAAAGTGTCTTCCTGTTCACACTTCAAGAGGAACTACTTTGCAAATCCCAGTTAAACTGAGCTCAGCATTCGTCATGACTGGAGACAAACCAGTACAGTACGTAGGTTCTCACAGAGGTACAATTACACAACTTAATAAAAGGCAGGTGTGTCAAGTTCAAGCAGGAAGAAAAAAAGTGGTTACAGTAAAGAGTGATAACTTCCTGATAGAAGGGCAGAAACCTCCCTGAGGTTTTAACAGAGCTGCTGGTTCAAAGACACTATCTGCAAAATAAGATAAAAAAAATAAAAAGATCCGTTTCAGGAGGGATTGATGTGCACCTGCTGTAAAACAGAAATAGCTGAAAGTCCCTGCAAAGAGGTCAAAATTTAATTTTAAACAGGGTTTTCTTGACTGAACAACACTAATGTCACCTCTAAAATGTTTAAAAGCAGCAGAACTGAACTGACAGCTGAAGGAGCAGAAACATGAAGGTTGTTCTTCAACTCCCACCTTCTGGCCTGAAATGTTCAAGCTTCAGGGTCAACACCTACACACACACACACACAGTGATCTGAAGGAAACAAGTTGGAAAGAAAAGCACCAAACTAAGTAAACCACAAGCTCTGTTCTTTCCCGTCAGGCTCAAAGTTATTAAACGATTTCTCTACAGAAGCTTAAACTTAGCTCAGCACGCAGCTGAAGCTCAGTGACAGCTAAACAAAAAGATGTGACCACTCACCAGAATACCTGAGGTGAGAATGCAGACATGAATTCACTGCTGTCCTGTCGGGGTGGTGACGTCACGAGGCTAATTACGATAATTGACCCCAGCTGTGGAAGTGCAGCCTCAATGAGTTCCAACACCTGACCGAGCTCGTCTGACCACACACGCGCAGCTGCGGCGCCTTTTATGCGCGAGGTGTGCGCTCGCGCCGCCGGAGACACGCCCCCTTCTCGGCGCGAGCCGAAAAATCCTCAATGGCAGCTCATTACCGCGGCGGCCAATCAGAGCGCAGCTGAGGCAGGCCAGGCTCCGCCCCCTCCGATGACGACAACAGTTCCAGAAGCCGTTCATTGAATGGACGTGCAATTGATTTGTAGTCTCCATGGCAACAAAATGAACATCTCACCAGCATTTGAATGACAAAACACACTGACTCGTGACTTTTATCCAAACGAGGCTGGATTCATTCATAAATATAGTCCAAGGGCAGATCAATGTCTGCAAACACCGGCAGTCAAGAAGGTTGGATCTTTTTATATGCATGCACATCACAGGTTGTCTGTCCAAACACTGACGTCATTACAGTATAACAATACTGTATTTACCAGTTTGGATTCAGCCATATGTGCATGTGACCTCTACTGGAAATATGACCTTCCTTCTTATAAAATGCCCAGTTGCCTTTTTTCTTTCCAGCACACAGTGTGCTGTACATTTGGGTCATGGAAAGGATTTTTTTTTTTTTTTTAGCAATGATAGCTGCAGTTGTAGAGGCAGGTGGTGACATGCAGGTAGGCCTCCACTGCCATCTTGTGACTAAGTGTTGAGATGACTCATTCATAAAAAACAAACATTAAACACAATTTTACCCCATTTTTTTTAATGAAATAATTTTCACAAGTAAATATGAAGTTTGTATAAAGTTTGTTTAATATCGAGTTTGTTTAATATCGAGTTTGTGTTGTTAATGACTTACATTTATTACTACACCAAAATTTAGCTCAATATCTGTACGTTCGGCAAAGTTAGCGTCACTGTCGTGTTAGGTCAGTTAGATGGGGTTTGAGTTGGGTTCACTTCAAAAGACAATCAGTTGTAGATGTAAACTCAACAACAACTGGGAAAGAAACATGACAGCAACTTTTGATGCAAGAGATCTCTGCGTTGGAGATAACGCTTAGCTCAAGGCAGGGGTCTGCAACCTGCGACTCTGGAGCCACATGCGGCTCTTTGGTCCCTCTGCAGCAGCTCTTTCAAACTTTGACCAAAACAAATAAAACTGAATTTTACAGGATGTTGTACCCACAAAAAATGACTAGTTTTAGCAGTGTTCCTGTCAACTCCTTTGCAAAAATGTGGATACTAGTACTAATACACAAAGTAAATTATACTCACTTTAACTTAATGCTTTATTCTTCAAAGTAGGATACTCAATTACCATATTTTTGGACTATAAAGTGCACCAGATAAGGCTCAATATCAATGAAGGGGTCTGTTTTCATACATAAAGTGCACCAGATTGTATAAGGCGCATTATCGAAACAAAACAGTCAGATAAGTCAAACTTTATCCAACTCATTCATAATAACCACATAAAATCAGTTTGAGGTCAGTAAGCACAACCAGAATTAATACAGAAGACTCACTGGATTATAAGGCTCACTGTCAATTTTTGAGAAAATTAAAGGTTTTTAAGTGCGCCTTATGGTCCAAAAAATAAGGTACTCCACAATTTAAAAAAAGCACATTTGTCTGCACAGTTCACAGTTTTTTTTGTGTGTGTGCAAAATACAAGACAGTACAAAACATTGGACGAATGAATGGAAGATGGATGGAATCCGATTAGTCTCAAAATGTAAAAATATCAATAAATGTTAACAATCATTAGATGTTTTTAGAAAAATAATTTCACACCTAAAAACCCCTCTGAAACTTAAAATGGCCCACGAGCCACCAGTTGATAATGACAGTTGTAGCAGGTTTTGTGGCTCTTGACACGTTTAATTTAGTGAACGAAAGGGCATAAATGGCTCTTTTGATCATAAAGGTCGCAGACCCCTGGCTTAGCTGCTACATCGCCAAATGTGAGTTCAACATCTGTCAAACTGGCTGAGTTATGAACATTTATGTGTTGGCTCAGGTCAGTTGGAATACTTTGAAGTTACCGGTAATCGTCCATAAAAAGTTCGCCAAATGTTCATTTTCTGCAAGTGTAAACAAAATCAGTCCAGTGGTTCATGAGAGACTTTGCTAACAGACAGAAAAGGTTGACTCCCATTAGGAGTGCGAATCTCTCAGTGTCTGGAGAATCGATTCCAATTATTGGTGTCACGATTCGATTCAAAATCGATTTTTCGATTCAGAAATGATTCTTGATTCAGAAACGATTTTTCTATTAAAATGGTCATAAATATAGTTTCAGTTTTGTAACTGACAAGCTGAAAAGAATAAACAACAATGTAAACAAATATAACATTTATTTAAAATAATAATTTTAGGTTCTTAAGCTTCCCTGGTAAGGTCTATTCAGAGGGGCCTCATGTATCAAAAACCTGCGTGGATTTCCTACTGAAAAGTGATGTACGGTGAAATCCAGAAAAGTGTCTACGCACAAAAAGATCCAGATTTATCAAACTGTGCGTACACCTGAATCCACGCACATTCCTTTTGTACATCACAATTGACGTGGAACTGAGCGCACGTGAGACACCTCCCCTGACACGCCTACATTTACATATGTTAAACAGATGCAAATTACTTCCTGCATGTGTGAAGGACATGTTTGTTTGATCCCTGCGCGATCAGAAATGATTTCTAGATTCGGGAAAATAATGAATTCAATATAATATGAGTGAGGACAAACATCCTAAGTAAGAATAGTAATAAAATGTGTTCATCATGCAAAGAACGAGTGATTGTCGGTATTTGTGTGCGCGCGCACCCTGCTGTGGTGCGCGAACCGGCTCATTCATTCATTCTGTGTGGAAATATTAACTTTGCGCACGAGTTTATTACCATTATTACTGTAAACACAGAGGAACTTACTTGGATGTTTGCTAGAACATAGATCTTTGTTTATGTAGATGATGTGAAGAAACGAGTCTGTGCGTCTTGGTGGAGACTTTTCATGACATGATGTTGGAGTCTCCAGACGCAGCGCGCGCCCCGCAGCCCTGTGCGCAGTCTGTCTGTGAAGCTTTTGCTCTCCTACAAGTTATATAAGGTGTACTTTCACGTGTCATTTTGGAGAAATCTACAATAAACGCAGATAATGAAACACCTCCAGCTGCCGTGTCGACACCGGTGAGGGTGCGCGCGCGCTCCAAGCGCGACCACTCAGCCTTTGGAAACATATGGATGAGACCATTCCATTGGACATGATCCGGCTTTGTGTGGACTGGACTGCACAGTCCCGATCGACCTGCAGCTCCCTCTGTGGAACAGTTTGACCGCTGCTTCTGTATGCACGCGTGATGCACGGCTCCCCAGAGCGCAGCATGCAGTGCCAAACTGGAAAATTATTATTTCTGAAAACGGCTGATAAGCCATATCCTAGATCGGAAAACTATATCTGTTTCTAAATAAATGCTCTGCGTGTTACACTATTTATTATAACCTCCAGTAAGGCTGAATGAATCCGTTCCTGTTAAATTTATTTTTGGCACAACGTTGCGCGTCCTTTATTTCACTGCGTCATGTGGATGTAATACTTGTTAATCGTGTGTTTGGAGGGAATATTAATCATTTACACATCTTGAACTGTTAATAATAATAATAATAATAATAATAATAATAATGAATTCAATTTATAACGCACTTTTCATTAATGGAAATCTCAAAGTGCTACAAGGTGCAACATATTTGAATGTCAATAAGACAAATAATAAAACAATTAAAATCAACAACAGTATCAACTCAGATCAAAAGTAGAATCATGAGGAGGAAGAGTATGCTCGGTTGAAAAGAAAGGTCTTCAAGCCGCTCTTAAAGTCAACCACAGACTGTGGGGCTTCAGTTTCTCTGAAACACCTGTAAGTGTCGCCAAAGGAACAAGAACCACAGAAACGTGCGTACGCCTGCTCGGGAGCTTGCGTGGATATGTACCTGGATGCGCATATATTCACGTTCAGTTCAGTTTTGATACATACGGGCTTTTGCGTGGGAAGTGACGTGCGCAATGTTTTTGTGCGCACGCATGGTTGATACATGAGGCCCCTGGAGAGGAGGGTCCGTCGGATAGTCGAACCTCGGATTCAGGAGGAGCAATGTGGTTTTCGTCCTGTTCGTGGAAC
>JBBPBX010007040.1:50264-64473 GCA_038048925.1 Garcialebias charrua | reverse complement strand
ATATATATACTGTATATATATATATATACATACAGTATATAGTTTGTTTCTTTGTTTCAAAAATTTTAAATCAAAGTTATTTGAACATTTTTTATGAGACATCTAAAAATGCACATGTTCTGTATGCGAGAACATGTTTGAGGTCTCTAAAGTCAACAAATCAGTGGCTCTGAGAAAAACAATCTTGTCTCATAGTTTGGGGTCTCATATTTTTACTTTATGGTATAAAAGTATCTTAGGTGTTCAGATGTGCAGCGGAAAGTTAAATATGGACTCAGGTTCAGATTAAAATGATCAATCCTCCTCACATGTATCTCCTCACAACTTCAATTTCATAAAATTTCATTTTATACTTATATTATTAAATGTTTAGTGTTTTAGTGTTTAGTGACCCCAATGATGAGTCAAATAAATGGACAAAATGTTCCCTCGCCCGGACGCGGGTCACCGGGGCCCCACTCTGGAGCCAGGCCCGGAGGTGGGGCACGTTGGCGAGCGCCTGGTGGCCGGGCTTTTACCCATGGAGCTCGGCCGGGCACAGCCCGAAGAGGAGACGTGGGTCCCCCTTCCCATGGGCTCACCACCTATGGGAGGGGCCAAAGGGGTCGGGTGCAATGTGGGATGGGTGGTGGCCGAGGGCGGGGACCCTGGCGGTCTGATCCTCGGCTACAGAAGCTGGCCATTGGGACATGGAATGTCACCTCTCTGGTGGGGAAGGAGCCTGAGCTAGTGTGTGAGGTTGAGAGGTTCCGACTAGAAATAGTCGGACTCACCTCAACACATGGCTCTGGCTCTGGAACCAGTTTCCTTGAGAGGGGTTGGACACTCTTCCACTCTGGAGTTGCCCCTGGTGAGAGGCGCCGAGCAGGAGTGGGCATACTTGTTGCCCCCCATCTTGGTGCCTGTACGTTGGGGTTCACCCCGGTGAACGAGAGGGTAGCCTCCCTTCGCCTACGTGTGGGGGGACGGGCTCTGACTGTTGTTTGTGCCTATGCACCAAACGGCAGCGCAGATTACCCACCCTTTTTGGAGTCCTTGGAGGGGGTATTGGAGAGTGCGCCTCCTGGGGACTCCCTTGTTCTACTGGGGGACTTCAACGCTCACGTGGGCAATGACAGTGAGACCTGGAGGGGTGTGGTTGGGAGGAACGGCCCCCCTGATCTGAACCAGAGTGGTGTTCTGTTATTGGACTTCTGTGCTCGTCATGGATTGTCCATAACGAACACCATGTTCAGGCATAAGGGTGTACATATGTGCTCTTGGCACCAGGACACCCTAGGTCGCAGTTCGATGATCGACTTTGTTGTCGTCTCATCTGATCTGCGGCCGCATGTCCTGGACACTCGGGTGAAGAGAGGGGCGGAGCTGTCCACTGACCACTACCTGGTGGTGAGTTGGCTCCGATGGTGGGGGAGGATGCCGGTCAGACCTGGCAGACCCAAACGTATTGTGAGGGTCTGCTGGGAACGTCTGGCAGAGTCTCCCGTAAGACGGAGCTTTAACTCCCACCTCCGGGAGAGCTTTGAACACGTTCCGAGGGAGGCGGGGGACATTGAGTCCGAGTGGGCCATGTTCCGCGCCTCTATTGTCGAGGCAGCTTATCAGAGTTGTGGCCGCAAGGTTGTTGGTGCCTGTCGTGGTGGCAACCCTCGAACCCGGTGGTGGACACCGGCGGTGAGGGATGCTGTCAGGCTGAAGAAGGAGTCCTATTGGGCCTTTTTGGCCTGTGGGACCCCGGAAGCAGCAGATAGGTACCGACAGTCCAAGCGGCATGCGGCTCGGGTGGTTGCTGAGGCAAAAACTCGGGCGTGGGAGGAGTTCGGAGAGGCCATGGAGAATGACTTCCGTACGGCTTCGAGGCGATTCTGGTCCACCATCCGGCGTCTCAGGGGGGGAAAGCGGTACGCGACCAACACCATTTATGGTGGGGATGGCGTGCTGTTGACCTCAACTCGGGATGTTGTGAGTCGGTGGGCGGAATACTTCGAAGACCTCCTCAATCCTACTGGCACGTCTTCCACTGAGGAAGCGGAGCCTGGGGACTTTGGGTCGGGCTCTCCAATCTCTGGTGCTGAGGTCACCGAGGTGGTTAAAAAGCTCCGCGGTGGCAGGGCTCCGGGGGTGGATGAGATTCGCCCTGAGTTCCTTAGGGCTCTGGATGTTGTGGGGTTGTGTTGGCTTACGCGACTCTGCAATATCGCGTGGACATCGGGGGCAGTTCCCTTGGATTGGCA
This sequence comes from Garcialebias charrua, assembly GCA_038048925.1. Classification (NCBI taxonomy): domain Eukaryota; kingdom Metazoa; phylum Chordata; class Actinopteri; order Cyprinodontiformes; family Rivulidae; genus Garcialebias; species Garcialebias charrua. The sequence continues at coordinate 62,239 of JBBPBX010007040.1, read as the reverse complement.
GACTGGGGTGGTGGTTCCCCTATTCAAAAAGGGGGACCGTAGGGTGTGTTCCAACTATAGGGGGATCACACTCTTAAGCCTCCCTGGTAAGGTCTATTCAGGGGTTCTGGAGAGGAGGGTCCGTCGGATAGTCGAACCTCGGATTCAGGAGGAGCAGTGTGGTTTTCGTCCTGGTCGTGGAACACTGGACCAGCTCTACACCCTCAACAGGGTCCTGGAGGGTGCGTGGGAGTTTGCCCAACCAGTTTACATGTGCTTTGTGGACTTGGAAAAGGCATTCGACCGCGTCCCTCGGGGGGTTCTGTGGGGGGTACTCCGGGAGTATGGGGTACCAGGCCCATTGATATGGGCTGTTAGGTCCCTGTACGACCGGTGTCAGAGCTTGGTCCGCATTGCCGGCAGTAAGTCAGGCTCGTTTCCAGTGAGAGTTGGACTCCGCCAAGGTTGCCCTTTGTCACCGATTCTGTTCATAACTTTTATGGACAGAATTTCTAGGCGCAGCCAAGGTGTTGAGAGGATCCGTTTTGGTGGCCTTAGAATCGCTTCTCTGTTTTTTGCAGATGATGTGGTCCTATTGGCTTCATCAGATCGTGATCTACAGCTTTCGCTGGAGCGGTTTGCAGCCGAGTGTGATACGGCCGGGATGAGGATCAGTTCCTCCAAATCCGAGGCCATGGTCTTGAGCCGGAAAAGGGTAGCATGCCCTCTCCGGGTCGGGGAGGAGGTCCTGCCCCAAGTGGAGGAGTTTAAGTATCTCGGGGTCTTGTTCACGAATGAGGGAAAACTGGAGCGTGAGATCGATAGGCGGATAGGTGCAGCATCCGCAGTGAAGCGGGCGCTGTACCGGTCTGTCGTGGTGAAGAGAGAGCTGAGTCGAAAGGCAAAGCTCTCAATTTACCGATCGATCTACGTTCCCACCCTCATCTATGGTCATGAGCTTTGGGTTGTGACCGAAAGAACGAGATCTCGGATACAAGCGGCTGAAATGAGTTTTCTCCGCAGGGTGTCTGGACTCTCCCTTAGAGATAGGGTGAGAAGCTCAGTCATCCGGGAGGGACTCGGAGTAGAGCCGCTGCTTCTCCACATCGAGAGGAGCCAGTTGAGGTGGCTCGGGCATCTGGTTAGGATGCCTCCTGGACGCCTCCCTGGTGAGGTGTTCCGGGCATGTCCCACCGGGAGGAGACCCAGAGGAAGACCCAGGACACGCTGGAGGGACTATGTTTCTCGGCTGGCCTGGGAACGCCTTGGGATTCCCCCAGAGGAGCTGCTCCAAGTGGCTGGGGAGAGGGAAGTCTGGGCCTCCCTACTTAGGTTTGCTACCCCCGCGACCCGACCCCGGATAAGCGGACGAAAATGGATTGATGGATGGATGGATGTTTTAGTGTTGGTGTAACTTTTCATTCTTCTACTATGCAAAAACTCAGGACAGTATTACACTTTTATTATTTCATTTTATACTTATGTTTATTAAATGTTTGAGTGTTTTTAGTGTTTTAGTGTTTACAGTAAATGGGTACTGTTGCACCGAGGGACTGAGAGAAATGCAATTTCGGTCCTGTGTATGTCCTGTACATATTGCAGTTTTGACAATAAAGTTGACTTTGACTTTTGACTTTGACAATTTTAAATAAAGCAAGATAAAAGTTTTAAAAATGGATTCATACCAGCCCTGTTTTGAATATGAAAGTGTGCTAGTCTCAGCTCTGTTTCTGGGCTATTATTAACCATCAGGCTGAGTACTGTGTGTTCTTTTCAAAACGATGTTGTGTAATTCAGCTCTGCACAACTATCTCCTAAAACACACACCCTGCAGAAAGAAAGGGAGGAATGGAGTCGAGTGTTTCACTACACCCCCTAAAACCTGCTGAGTAAAGACAGCTCTAAAGACAGGTTGCTTATGAAAACGTAGGTCAAGTAATCCTGTTGTATTTTGACCAGCTTGTGCATTGACATTTTATTCAATCTATTCAGAAATTTAAAAAGTAGACCATATCACCCACTGCCTTTTATGCCAGAGATTTAAACAAAAACCATCTCAGGTTGAGAAAGGACAGAGTTGTAGCTACTGTATGTCAAACCATCCATCNTCGAAAAACATGAACGAGACAGCCCATGTCACGTCAAGGGGCTCACATTTTTCTTAAAGGGACCCACTGCTTGCTCCCTCACTATCGATCCTTCGGTTTGAACAATCTTATACTGCCATCCGGTGGTCAACAAACATACTACACACAAAAAATAACCAATATTCCTTCTTAAATTTGACAACTAATAATTATCGTCAAATTTCAAACAATATTATTGTTTATGGCAATAATTTCTGAGACAATTAATCGCCCCGCAAATTTTGTTATTGTGACAGGCCTAATAGAAAACTAATAAAAGTTGTATTTGTTTATTTTTGCCCACCACAGATGTTTTGACTTGGGTGGGCATGTGATTGATTACCTTCCTCATAGTTATCAATAGTGTACCTTATCAGCACAGAGTATTGAAAAAAAGGGAAAAGTCTTCATCTATGCTAATGACTAGCCAAACAAGTGCCTTCCAGCTTTGGAAACAACCATTATTTTTATTTATTTTTAATGCTACATGGGTTAAAACTAAACCTCTACACTTTCACATGATGCTTTATTTAAGTTGTGGCTGTTTTCCCAATGAAACAACATTCATGTTGCAACGCAAATGTATGTACGCCATCCAAAAGGGTTAAAAGACTAACAGTGCCATGAAAAATATAGAGGTTTATTATTACCTAATGTAGCATTCTTTCAAACCAATGCATTGTTGGTTTTTGTTAGATAGAATTGGTATATAAATTTAAAAAGCAATTTTAAAATATGAACAGATGCTAGTTTGGCTAACCATTGGCCTAGCAAGGATGCCTCTCCATATTTTGTTCTCTATGGTTGATGTCACTGCTGATAAGGTACTAACTACTGACAACAATTGGACAAATCACTTTCACGTTGACTGGGCGATTCTTTTAAGCTTTAAATTGTGTTTCTACTCAAGTATTCTGAGCTAAAGAACTCCAAAGAGGGTTGGGTTTCTTACTCAGTTTGGCAAAATCCTATTGCTATTTAAAGGGGAACACATAGGTGTATTAGCAGCTTTTTTGTGAACTTCATCCATGTGGTTCAATGTACTGCTGCCATTATGGCAAAGCAGAAATGTTGTAACCAATATAGTATTAAGTGTGCTCCCAACTGGTTCGTAAGATTTCCTACAAAAATGAAGAGGAAATGTTTAAAGGACAAACACAAGTAATCTAAGAAAAAAAAATCTGTTGAATTGTTTTTTTTTTAGGCGAACTATGTAGTTTCTGCAGTACGCTTAGCCTGGCCCTCGCCATTCCTGCACAGCTCCGCTCAATTCTCATTTCACTTCACTGCACACTAGTACGAAGCGAAGTGAAGGACAAGGGTCTGGTTTAAACCAGGCTACAGTACGCTGGGACTTAGAAAAATTTCCAGCAGGTAAAAGCATTCTGCTCCCTCCCCTCAGAGCCATATATGACTCTGAGGGGGAGCCACAGTCCGTTCTCCGTTGAACTTGAGTTCTGCTCCGCCCCTTGCTGTGTGTCCGCTCAGAGCGCTTCAATATTCTGTGATTATATGTTAATAAAACATTTTAAAAATATAATTAAACCATAGAGCACTTGTCCAACAACACAAAAACCAGCAGAAATCAGCAGAGGTTCACGAAGCCCCGTTGGACATGATTTAATTCACTCGTGACTTCCTCTTTCTGTCAGTGGAGGTTTGGAATGTCTGGAATGTTCCGCCCCCACTACATGTCCTGTGGCAGACGCTGCGAAATTCTGTGATTATATGTTAATAAAACGGTTTTAAAAATATAATAAAACCATGAATCACTCGTCCAACAACACAAAAACACCCTGAAATCAGCAGAGCTTCACCAGACACTTTGGACATGATTTAATTCGCTCGTGAGTCGTGACAAATCAATTTCCTCATTCCTGTGAGTGAAGGATGAAGCGATCACTTGACTTTTGGCAAAAAACAAACAAAAAAAAAAGTCCAGCTCTGGGATCCCCGTGCATGCGTGGGTTTCCTCCGGGTACTCCGGTTTCCTCCCACAGACCAAAAAACATGCTTGTTAGGCTGATTGGTGACTCTAAATTGACCCTAGGTGTGAGTGTGAGAGTGAATGGTTGTTTGGTGTGAGTGAGACAGGTCCCTCTTGTAAATGAGTCCCCGTGACTCAACGAGGCTAGCCTGTATAAATAAAGGTTGAATGAATGAATGAATGAAGAAGGGATATTTAATACATTTGTGTCACATACAAATCAGTCCTGCATCGCTTTGCAATCCTTTGAATGAGAACGAGCCGCGGCGCTGGCTGGGACAGGCGGGGGCGTGGGTTGGGGCGTGACAAACAACTCTGTTTTTATTGGCTGGTCATTGTCCGGGTCACTCTGTGTTTTTAGTGTTTTTATAAATGCTGATAGAGAAGCAAGGGGACTATAGTTTTTTTCAGAGATTACTTTGTCTAACATCAGTTTGTCAGTAGATAGTGACAGAGTGAAGAAATATGTTAAAAATATATTGTTTGAAAAGTTACAGACTACATTACAAAGTTACATAGTTCAGCTTTAAATGTGTCCCAACTTAAAAATTATTTTGATTTGATTTGATTTGATGTTTATTCGTTCATTTTAAAAGAACAATACAAAACAGTTTCATCAGATACAAGAATACAAGTAGGATAAAATGAAGGGAGCAGAAAGAAGATGAAATCTTATTATATCTGCCCCTTATTTCACAGTTTGTTCAACCAATGATAACCTTCAAACTACATCACAAAATGAATAATTCTACTTAATTTTACTAACTGTAATACACAAACTACATCACAAAATGAATAATTCTACTTAATAATAATAATAATAATGAATTCAATTTATAACGCACTTTTCATTAGTGAAAATCTCAAAGTGCTACACACATTGAATGCTACACACATTCATACACCGGTAGCGGCAGACTACCATGCAAGGTGCTTTCCAGTCCTACCGGGAGCAACTCGGGGTTAAGTGTCTTGCCCAAGGACACAACGACACATGGTGTGGGGAACCGGGATTCGAACCGCCAACCTTCCGATCGGGGGACGACTGCCATTACCACTACGCCACGGCCGCCCCTACTTAATTTATCTAGCTGTAATACACAAACTACATCACAAAATGAATAATTCTACTTAATTTTTCTAACTGTAATACACAAACTACATCATTCTAACTGTAATACACAAACTACATCAGAAAATGAATAATTCAACTTAATTTTTCTAACTGTAATACACAAACTACATCACAAAAATGAATAATTCTATTTAATTTTTCTAACTGTAATACACAAACTACATCACAAAATGAATAATTCTACTTAATTTTTCTAACTGTAATACACAAACTACATCACAAATGAATAACTCTACTTAATTTTTCTAACTGTAATACACAACACACTAAGCTACATCATCAGTCAACATAAGTGTAATACACAAACACACTAAGTTACATCATATATAGTTTTTGAGCAAGTCCTTTTTGACCTTTTTCTTAAATGTATACATTGATTTTGCATTTTTAACATCACTCTCCAGAGCATTCCACAATCGAACTCCCTGAATTGAGGTAGACCGTCCCTTTAAGCTGGTTCTGAATTGTGGTTTGATGAATATCTCTGTCCCTTTGAGATTGTAATAACTTTGTCTTTTTATAAAATTTCTTTGGATATTTAAAGGTAATGTGTTATTATGAGCCCTATACATAACTGATAAAATACTATATTCTACCAATTCCTGGAATTTCAATAAATTTAGCTGAAGAAACAAGGTGTTTGATGGGTGACTGAAATGTTTTCTGGTGATTACTCTTACAGCTCTCTTTTGTAAAATAAAAACAGGCTTTGTAATTGTTTTGCACGCTTTTCCCCAAACCTCAATACAATAGATTAAATGTGGAACAATGATTGTGTTATACAACATATACAGAGCTTTATCAATTAAAAAATTTTATGGATGAAACCGTAAAATAAAAAATGAAAAAAGTCACGCGCGAAAAACAAAAAAAACACTTACCTTCACACAGAGAGAAAACATCCGTTAGCCCCCCAAAATTATACATTTCCCACCAATAATTACAGCGAGGCAATATGAAATTAGCAAATGAGGCTCTAATTAGAATGGAAATGTCCCAGTTAGTGGCTTATCAAAGCATCAGCAGGGAGACCAGGTTTGAACAAGATATCAAAGACAGAGGAGCTGTCAGTTCATCGGTACGAGCAACACCCCCATTAAGTTGACAACATACGTGTGTGGGTGCTGGAAAAATAAAATCAAATAAAAAACCTAGAGAATATGTGGTGTTGCATATTCTAAAGAAAGGTTGAGAGCAAAATGTACAGTAGTTATAAATAAATAAAAAACAGGTCAACTGTGTATCCATGCTGAGGTCAGCACTTATGGGATGCTCACCTCTCCATAATGTCCTTGAATTAGCACCGGTGGACCGTTTTCTTCCTGCCTTCATTCCCACGTCTGCCGCTCACCTACGGTTTTGTTCAAGCAGATCTGAGACACACGACTGCATTGACAAGAACAGTAGCTTAGGAGTTCTAATTTTATTTTCTTAATTCAAACCAGTGGAATTTGTTTATGTAAGAAGATTTTGTCCAAATATGAGCTACAAAAACAAACTTAAGCTTCTCTAACAATGAACTACCGGAGCCCACGAAAAGATGGTGCTATCTATAGGTTATCTAAGAGAAAAATTCAACTAACTACAGGCCAAGCATTCCTTGAAGGATGATTGAGATCTTATTGTGGCCCAGTTTGAACTGTGCCACTCACTTCAGATGTTATCAACCATTAAATGACCATTATCAGTTTAGTTATTATCATCCCCATACGTAGCTGTCAGATTGCCCCTCCTGTACCTCCTAGGAGGTTTAAAGGTACGTTGTCACCGTTACAAGCGATGACAGCAGCTTCCGTCTTTAGCTACGTAGTTAGGTTTAGTAAAGGGTATTGGGTTAGGTTTAGGGTCTTGGTTAGGTTTAGGCACAAGGGTAAGGGGGTTAGGTTTAGGGTTGGTCCTCTGGGTCAGGTGTTAGGTTTAGGAAAACGATTACATAAGCTGAAAAAAACAAAGAAACAACACTTCCGGGTTTACGGAAACACGCTGCCTACTCACAGCAATAACGCTGATAAAGTTCTTTTAAACATGCTAGGAGGTAGATTGGACAGTTTCACCGCTATATATGGGGATGATAATAACCTCATTGTATGGACTGACAACATCCGAACCCGCTGACTGTGCTGTGTAGTGCCGACTATAGGGTGTTGAACTGAATTCATGGTGATATCATTTGAGTTTGAGGGGTAATGTCTGGGTGGTGGAAATGGAGTGGATATAAGGGATGGAAGCCCTTTGTCATTTGGAGGTGTATCATTTTGGAGGCAGTTCGTGTTTGGTCAGGGGATTCTCATTCAAGCAGACTGGAACAGGCTGTTGTCATTTTTGCTACGTTCCTTGAATGTTACACATAAGTTTGTTTGAGGAGTGCTTCAGATGGGTAAATGCCACATGGCGGGTTGCAGCCTGCTCTTTGGGTTGTGCCAAGTGCCAGCCTTGTTTAGTTTAGTTTTGTATTGGGTTGGGCATTTTGTTTTGCCCAATCAGATGAGAGTGGGTGGGATTAATGGTACGCTGCATGAAACGTGTGTGAAGGGCAGATGGGTGCATGAGAGCACAGCGTCGCAGACGTGGAACAATATCAGAGTAAAGCCACTGCCTGGCCAAAAAAAATTTGCCACCAAAAATAAGGTCACATACTAATATTTCGTTGGACCACCTTTAGTTTTTATCACAGCATGCATTCACGTGGCATTGTTTCAAGAAGCTTCTGCAATGTCACAAGATCTATTTCCATCCAGTGTTGCATTATTTTTTCATTAAGATCTTGCATTGATGACTAGGCACTAGACAGGATGGGTGCATCACTTCACCTTCCTCTCAGTTGGGGTTCGATAACTTGTTGACAGCTGAAATATAATCACCCATGCCGTAATTATCCAATAAGAGGCCTGTACCTATTGGTGGTGGTGGTGGTGGTGGGGGGTTTGTTCCGTCTAAAGTCCACAACCATCTCCTTCGTCTTCTTCATATTGATGTGAAGGTTGTTCTTCTTGCAGCAGCTCTCCAGGTGTTCCACCTCCTGCCTGTAGCTGAACACATTGTTTGTGATGCATCCCACCACCGCTGTATCTGCAAACTTTACAATATGACAGCCTGGATGGGTAGGTGCAGTCGTATGTGAGCAGGGTGAATAGGAGAGGGCTCAACACACATCCTTGAGGAGAGCCAATGCTGAGGGTTATGGTGGAGAAGAATAAGTTGTGGAGCTTCACCGACTGTGGTCTGTTTGTTAAGAAGTCTAGGACCCAGTTGCAAATGGAGGGGCTTAGTCCTAGTGTGAACAGTTTGTCCATCAGGGTTTGGTATCATAGTGTGAAGGCAGATGTGAAGTCCACAAAGAGCATACTGAGAGTATGAGTCCTTCTGCTCCAGGTGGGTGAGAGCAGTGTGGACCACAGAGGAGATGGCATCCTCTGTTGATTGGTTCTCGCGGTATGATGAGGGTCCTCGTTGATGTTTTTGGTTGTTTTGATGTGGGTCATGACCAGTTTTTCGAAGCACTTAGCGACTATCGGGGTGAGGGTCACTGGCCAATAGTCATTCAGACCAGTCACTGTAGAGCTCTTTGGGACTGGGATGATGTTGGCAGTCTTCAGGCAGATGGGACTTGTTGACAGGGTAAGTGAGGAATTAAATATGTCAGCCAGCACCTCGCATAGCTGATCGGCACATTCTTTCAACACCTTTCCGGGGATGTTATCTGGGCCAGTTGCTTTGTGAGGATTAATCCTCCTGAAAGTACTCCTTACTTTGGCTGAGGTCACGCAGAGAAACCCTTCTTGAACAATAATGCACCTGCATTATTAATGTATGTTTGAAATAAAATAATTCCACTCAAAACAATAATAATAAAAAAAACAATTGTTTCTTCTTTCGGCGTCTCCCTTCGTCAGGGGTCGCCACAGCGAACTAGTCGCACGAAGACTTGGCAATTGTTTTTACGCCGGATGCCCTTCCTGACACAACCACAGACCACCGAGCTACCACAGCCCTCTGTGTGGAGCAGAGAGCTGATATCTAGGGTGCCCGGGGGAGCAGATGGTGTGGGTTAAGGGCCTTGCTCAAGGGCCCAGAGTGGGGCAGATGAGGGTGGAGACAGGTGTGACTGCTTCACTTATCCCACCCACATCCTTGATGTTGTCGGTACCGGGGCTTGAACCGGCGATCTTTCGATCACAAGCTCACCTTCTTAACCTCTGTGCAACCACTCCCAAAACAATAATAATAATAAATAAAAAAAGCTGTGACAATGCGTGATCGACTCTGCTCCCCCCTTTTCCACACACTAATATGGACTATTCCGTTCGGTCACATGACAGATCCAGGAAGTGCAGCGTGCTTGGGCGAAAAGCGACATCTAACTGGAGAAAGATGAAGCGGTTATCAAAGCGGAGCGGAAAAATGGAAAAAGCATGAAAAAAACTAAATGCTTTATTTCTACATTAACAAACTTGACAATATTTTTTTTATTTACCTAGAACCAAGTCGGCTGATGAAAATACTGATGAGCATTGGCCCATTGAAGTGTGGACAGGGAACTGGACTGGATGAAGAACAAGCCAAGGAGGAAACGGATTCACATGGTGAGGTATGATTGATGGTTGTTGGTTCAGTACAGCACATGAACAGATTGAAGAGTTTTAGGAAGTATTTTCTACATGCATTCTGGGTAAAACGTCCGACACTGACAGTAAAGTGCACACAGCGCAGATAAAATGTAGTACTATGTGTATTTTTCCTTCATTAAAGTATTAAAGGAAAACACCAAAGTTCATGCTCATATGTATGCTGCTCACAGTGTGCAATGTACCACTGTACGGCTTCCATTTTTTACATTTCTAAACATTTCATGATTTCAGTTACACTCATTCACTTTTCTCTCTTCAGATCGACGTGTAAATAACGCAAACTGAAAATAGAAAAAGGCAAATGACAATTTTTACAGCCAAAATAACTTTTTATTGTCCTTTTTTCATTCAACCTTCATTTATACAGGTTAATCCAACTGAGCCTCGGGGACTCATTTACAAGAGATACCTGATTCTAACAAAGAGTGATGACAACAGTGAATAACAAAGACAATATGTTGGTGAAGATTCTCAGTCATCCAAGACATGATAAATTCAAAAAATGTTCAAGACGAAAACAACTGGACTTTATTTGTAACAGAAGACGTTTTGCTCCTCATCCGAGGAGCTTTCTCAATTCAAAGAGCAGAGAGTGCGGGGTTCAGGTTTTAAAGACAATAACAGACAATTATAAAGAATGCATACAAATTTAATTCTTATTTTTTTAACAAGTGAAAATAAAAATGAAAAGTAGCAACAACAAAAAAACAGCTAGGTTGTAGGGCGGTGAAGAAAACTAAAAACAGGAACATGGCCGCATTGGTTTTTCCCAGGAACATAGATGTTTGAAGCCATTCAGAGAGGTCAAGGTCGAGAGCTTCAGATCTTTTTGCAAGGTATTCCAGGAAACAGGAGCGGAGTAGGAGAAGGCCCTTTTGTATAGTTCAGTCCTCACTGAGGGAACACTGCAGGTACTCATATCCTGAGACTGCATGCTGTAGCTGCACTCACGCAGAGTCATGTAGGAGATGTATGAAGGCAACAGATCAAGAAGTGATTTAAAGATGAAAATGTACCAGTGAGAGAGTCTGCGTGAAGTTAATGGTGTCCAGTTAACCAGTGAATACAGGGTGTAATGCTTGGTACGATAGTTACAACCAGTTATGAATCTTAGGGCACCATGATAGACAGCGTCCAACAACTTCAGGGTGCTGCTTGTAGGAGCGTTCATATAAATAATGTCACCGTAATCAATAGAGGGAAGGAACATTGCAGTTACATAGCGTTTCCTAGCATTCAGAGTTAGACAGGATCTGTTTCTGAAAAAGAAACCCAGTTTAACTTTCAGTTTTCTTACTAGGTTTTCCACGTGAAGCTTAAAAGAGAGATGCAAATCTGCCAAGATACTCAAATATTTGTAGGAATCGACAAACTCAATAGGGACACCATTTCAGGATAAAATCAGAGGAAGCACTGCTGGGACACACTTCCTTTTTGAAAAAAACAAACATCCCTTTGGTTTTATCAGCGTTTAGGACAAGTTTGAGACGGAACAAATCTGACTGGATGATGTCAAAGGCAGATTGCAAAAGATGGAAAACCTTAGCAACTGTTTTAGCTTGACAATAAACTACTGTGTCATCAGCATTGAAATGTAAGGATGAATCAGGAATGCTCTGACCTACATTACCTATGTAGATTGTAAAGAGGGTGCAGACTGAGCCTTGTGGTACACCCTTGTTGACTGTTAAATAACTGGAGGAAATACCATTATGTCAAACACATTGCCTCCGATCTGAAAGATAGTTAGAGAACCTTCTTACCACCATCTTCTTATACAAGCATCACTCTTGCCTAGGCGTCTTGTTGTCCATCACCCTTCATCCAGTCCAGTTCCCTGTCCACACTTGCAATAGGTCAATATTTGAATTTGCTTGTACCACTTCCCTCAAACACATGGACCTTTCTAATGACCTTATAACTGTGTCCTGTCAGAGGAGTATGCAATATGACACTAAAAGACTTGTGATATAAAGTTTTGAAAAACTGCTAATTTAGGAAAATTTCGTATTTTCACTATATTGCCCACCTCTAAACTGTCATTATTAGTTTGTACAGTTAGTGGTATTCACTGCTGACGTAAGATTTTCTTGATCACTTTTTTATTATAATAATAAAAC
>JBBPBX010007040.1:20093-37150 GCA_038048925.1 Garcialebias charrua | reverse complement strand
TATATATATATATATATTAATTCTTTATTCATTTAAAATTTTAAATTTAAAAGAACATAAAAAAACTATTTACAATTCTACGTAAATAGAAAAATCAAACATTACATGAACTGAAAGGAAGCAGTAGAAGATAAAATCTTATGTCTGACCCTTTTTAACTAAATGAATTCAAACAATCAATTCAAACAGCAATAATCCACAAAGAATATTGCACAATAAATAACTCATACGTTACCATTCATAAATTTTGAAACAAACCAATTTATATATATAATTTATATATATAATTTTTTATAATTTATAATATATAATTTTTAGATTTTTAACCAGCACACGCAAAAGAGAGCACATTACACCAGTCTTGGCCTCCCTTCACTGGCTACCGGTTCATCTTCGAATCCAATTCAAAATTCTCATGTATGTCTACAAATCGCTGAACAGTCTCGCCCCCGCCTATCTCTCGGATCTGATACACCCATATGTCCCTCCACGTGCTTTGAGGTCAGAGGATCAGGTACTCTTAATAGTTCCAGAAACTCGCCTTAAGCGCAGAGGTGACAGGGCGTTCTCTGTAGCAGGCCCAAGACTCTGGAACGAGTTACCGCTGCTCATCAAACAGGCCCCCTCCCTCTCGGTTTTCAAATCCCGGTTAAAAACTCACTACTACTCCATCGCTTTCAATGCCAGCTGATTTGTATTGGATCGTTTGATTTATGATCTGCAATGTTTTTATGTTTTTCGTGTTGTACTTCATTGTCTGTGTTGCCTGTTGCGTGTTTGTTTGTCCAGCACTTTGGTGTGGACTTGTTCCTGTTTAAAGTGCTTTATAAATAAAATGGTATGGTATGGTATATATATTTTTCCAGAAACCTAATTTTATTCATTTTTTTAAACAAAGTCATTGTTTTTGCAACTTTAATAGCGCTTTCTAAACCATTCCATAGACCTATTCCATAAATTATAGTAGACCTACTCTTTAAACTAGTTCTATGTTGTGGCATAACAAAAATATCTGTACCCTTAAGATTGTAAGTATACTTACAATCTTAAGGGTAAAGACAGAGTGTACTCTGTCTTTTTACAAAAAGCGTTTGGATATTTGAGGGTAATGTGAATTTCTGTGCCTTGTATGATATTAAAAAAATATTGCAGTCAACCAGATCATAAAAATTCAGTAATTTTAATTTGCAATTCATTCATAGTTCATTTCTTGAACTACTAGGCTGGTTTTAGGGAAACTCTCAAAATCAAATCACTGGATATACATCTAGAACTGATTAGGGTTTGGATTGGACTAAATCACATTTAACTGCTACAGCTTAACAACCTTAAACGGAAAAAAAATGGCCACAACTCAGTCCCTTTGACATATATTCAGCTCAAATTTGGAGAGGAAGCATCTGCGAGTCTTTGGCAATATTAGCATGACTTCTTGCAATATTTGAGGTCGAGCTGAATGTTGTTTTCAAGCTTTGACTGAAACAACGTAAAGAACTTAGTCTGAAACAGTGGCGATTTGAGCATCTTTTTAAACTTGAACTCAGCACTCATAAAAAAATTGAAGAAGCCATTAGGATTTTGTAAGGAACCTCCGTTCTCAAACTTTAGATTCACCAAAATTTTTAGGGATGTACGAAATTGGATTTTTGGCCGATATCTGATATGCCAATATGTTAAAACTTATTTGGCCGATAACCGATACCGATATTTTATATACTTTACTTGCCGGAACATAGCCCTCTTATTTAGGCTTGTTATTGGCTATTAGCTTCTCAATGACGTCGGAAATGTTGGCTTGTAACTCGGGTAAGGCCACGTTGGAAAAATATCTCTGACTGGGGACGATGTAGCGAGGCTCAACGTAGTCCAAAAATCTTCAGAATCCGACATTCTCAATGAAAAAAAACCCTTCCACACTGCCGACATTTTTAAATGTCCTCTCCGCCATGATCAGATCAGATAGGCGCATGCGACGTCATCGCTCTGTGCTTGGGTTGTCATAGAAAAACAGTGTCTTTTATATTGGTAAGTTATTTTGATGGAATGTCCGATGTCCGATATTTAATGCTAATATCAGCCAATACCGATACATGCCGATAATATCGTGCATCCCTAAAAATGTTGATTACATTTTGACTAAATATGGAATAAATGATGACACTCTTAAAATGGGTAAGTAAAATCTACGATTTTTTTATTTTTATTTTGCATGAGTCGAGTCCTCAAGGCCACCTGTCAATCAATCTAGTAGGCAACTGACCAATCGGCAACCTCAATTTGTCTTGAAGGTAAACGCCCCTTAACTGCAGGAGCTCCACCCCCTTTTTCTCCAACAACATTGTCAAGGTTTTGCATTACGAACACTCTGTGGTCAGAGGGATTTCATGAAAAATCATCAGAGAAAATGGTTGAACGTTGAACGTCAGTGGAGAACGTAATTCAGACAGCGCTATCCTGAGTGTTTAGATTTAGAAGGTGGAATACAGTTTATTCCATTTCCAAAATTTAAACCAAGTCTGGAAAAGTATAAAAGCTAGATAAAACCGTGCAACGGACTTCATGAGCAGCTGAATACAACAATTATAAACAGGAAGTACCACATGTTCATCTGTACAGAGGTATCTGCAGGTAAATCCTGTATTTTCTGTCAGAATTACATTGTATGCTTAATGATTAAATTAAATGTTTATGCTTAAAGCAAGCTGTGCTTTGTTTCAAGTGTGTTAAATGTAGCTATGTCACAACTTCTGGTTGCATAAATTTAGTCTTTGTTATGATCAGTTAACACTAAGCTCATTTTGTACAAAGTAGAGATGCACGATATTATCGGCATGGTATAGGCCGATATTAGCGTTAAAGTTCAATATTGAACATCGGCGATTCCATCAAAATAACTCACCAATATAAAAGACTCTGTTTTTGTATGACAACCCAGTGACAAAGATGCCTGCAGCGACAGCACAATGCAATGAAGTCACGCGCGCCTACCTGATCTCACGGCAGAGAGGAAAATTCAAAATGTCAGCGGTGTGGAATTTTTGTTGTTGTTGAGGGTATCGGATTCCGAAGATTTTTGGACTACGTTGAGCCTCGCTACATCGTCCCCAGTCAGAGATACTTTTTTCAACGTAGCCTTACCCGAGTTACAAACTAACATTTCCGACGTCATTGAGAAGCTAATAGCCGATAGCACTTGGGTGAGTTTTACGACATTTGGATGTCGTGTTAGCCCCGTTAGCATGATTAGTCTTACGGCCCAATGGATAGATAAAAGCTTTGAACTTAAAAAGTCTGTCCTTCATGCACAAGAGTGCAGAGGATCCCACACTGCAGCTAGGAACCTGGAACAAGCCTCCAGAATTGAGACAGCATCACAGGTGACTAAACAAGAGGGCTATGTTCTAACAAAGGAAAGTACATAAAATATCGGTATTGGTTATTGGCCGAATAAGTTTTAACATATAGACATATCAGATATTGGCCAAAAATCCAATATTGTGTATCCCTAGTACAAAGCGTTTCTTACAGTAATGTAAAGCGGAGCACTACGTTTGTAGCATCTTAGCTAGCGCGTCTATTGCGCGCCACTAGCTTAGCGCTACTTCTTGTTGTGTCATGCAAGAGTTATTGAATCAAGCGTTTACAAATGTAGGTAAACGTACATGCAACAATGTTCAGTCAAGTCATCTGGACAGTTTCTTTTTTTTTTTTTTGAGAGACGTTTCGCCCTCCATCCGAAGGGCTTCATCAGTCTGAGGAGTCACAAACAAACTGTTTTCCCCACTAAGCAGCCCCCCAGTGTTCGGCATAAACTTTGATGTCTTGAACACTTTGGCTGTGTTGCCTGGGAGGAGTGGACGGGGGAGAGGACAGCCCCCCAGAAACCATCTTAAACTGGTTGGTCCACTGTAGGAGTGTACTGCTTAGTGGGAAAATAGTTTGTTTGTGACTCTTCAGACTGATGAAGCCCTTTGGATGGAAGGCGAAACATCTCAACAACAACAACAACAACAACAACAACAACAACAACAACAACAACAACAACAACAACAACAACAACAACAAAAAAGAAACTGTCCAGACGACCTGACTGAACATTGTTGAATTGTTACCTGGATTATTCAGCATGAACCTTGCTGGTCCGCCCCCCACACTTTACAAATGCTTTGGATGTCAATGGCCACTGCATTGTTCAAGCCAAGAACCATTGTAAATAATGGGGGCTAGGTAACCCTAAAAGGCTGATTCTAGCATCGCCCATGGTCTGAAACCCTGGCATTCAGAGAATTTGATATCTACCATAATGCAAACTGGGAAAGAAACAACTGAGATGTAGATTTAAATGAAGAAAAAAAAGCAGAAATTAGAATATTTACCTCTAAAAAATAAGAAAAATATGTGCCGCCATCAAAGAATCTCAATGGTGTGAGTAAATGCAGTCGCGTTTTTCCAAACACTCGCAATGCAGGTACCGAACAATGACTTTGAAGGTCTGCCCAAAGAACTTGAAATGGCCCACAGGTTTGTACTCCTAGAAGCCATTACTCCTTGAATACCTCGAGGATAATGAAAGTGGGCCAGAGGAGAGCGGGGATGGAAAACCATACTGTTGGAGTGCAGTGAGCCATTGCAAATTTCTGTTTGAACCCATAACACTGCGCCCATGTGACAAATGATAGCAAACACAGAGCCGGAGGAAGATTATAGTCAGCCGGACTCGAACTGAACCACCCTCCCTTTTTGTCCTCCTCGTTCATAAAGGTGCTTTCTTTCTTTCTCTAGTTTGAGGTTTTCACTGTTCATGTTTCCAATTACTTTCCAGCCTCCTGTTCAGCTGACCAGAGTCTATTTGTATTTCTGCACCAACCCATCAAGTCAGGTGACCTTCAGGGATAATTTCAGTTTATTTCAACCTGATGTATTTTCCATCAGAAGCCTTAAATGATGCTTTTGTAATGGCTGAAATGAGAATTTGCTCAATACGAGGGGTATTAAAAGATTTGTCTCCAGGAATAAACAGAGAACGTAACTGCTCACTGAAGGTAAACAAGGTTGATTGTCAAGAGTAAGAGTTGTGTATGTCCTTGTGATACTTCCTGCATTATTCTGCCATTCGTTTGAGTCTTAATGAGAGATAACATCAGTGGGAAACAAGTGAAGTGGTTTGCATGAATATTCAAGGCCAACACGGCGCCCGGGAATTGAGGTTCCGAAGATGTGCAACCTAAAGGTGTACCCACTGAACACAAACTTATCAAGGAAGTTATTCAATGACCTGGTAACATATGTCCGTATTGCACCATTGGCATCATTTTTCTCACGCGTCAAAAAACAGGTTGACTTTAGAAATTTTTTGTAATAAATGGGAATTAACCTGAAGTTAAACATACTGAAGGTAGATCCCCAACAGGGATTTTAAAAATATTTGGGACATACATATTTTACTGTAGTCACAACTAAAACAATCAGGTTTCATGCAAGAATACTTGAATACAGTATATATCAAATTGTTGAATCAGCAAAAACCTAATTTAGTTTCATCCAGTCATGGGTTGTGCCAACAGCATTTTTCTCAATGACACTGATAAAGAAGAAATACTGAGTATTGTGAAAAATCTTGCATATAAAAGATCAAAAGACTGGATAGACATGGACATGATGTTTGTAAAGGATATAATGAGTTACCAGTATGTTATTGAACCATTTACATATACAGTACATGTGTAATTTATCATTTTCAACAAGAAAATTTCCAGAAAATATGAAAATAGCAAAGATAGTTCCTCTTTATAAGAATGGTGAGAAATGTGTGTTCACTAATTAAATTATGTAAATAATTCAACATCAATGGCTCTCATGGAACTAATAGAAGTGATAACAAATGCTGTTGATGAAAAACATTATTGTGTTAGTGTTTTTGTTGATTTAAAAAAAGGCCTTCAACACTATTGACCACATTATTCTCCTTGAAAAACTGAATAAATATGGCAGAGGATTAGCACTACAGTGGGTAACCAGTTATTTCAATAATAGGAGACAATTTGTAAAGGTAAACGATGAAAGATCAGTTTTTTTTTAAATGTATGGTGTCCCTCAAGGCTCTGTGTTGGGACCAAACATATTTTGTATGTGAATGATCTGGTTGATGTGTCAGGGCTTTTGACATGTGTTTTATTCAACCTGTCTAAATAAAGGTTGAATGAATTTGCAGATGATACCACATTTATTTGGTTCGGGTAAAGATATTGAACGGATGTTAGACATGATGCAGGCAGAATTCATTAAAATCACTTTGGAGATTGTTCAAGCCTGAGTTGTTTGCATATTTTAATTTTTTAATAAGGGGCAGATATTATAAGTATTTTCTTCTTCTTTCTGCGCCCTTTTCATTTAATGTTTTTTTTAATTAATTTCTTTTGTTTCTTTTAAACGAATGAATACATGAATGAATAAATGTGGCCATCATCCAATTAAGAGAAGATTTCCAATTTAGAATATTTCCAAAATACCCAGCTTCACTTCACATGGAAAGTTTCAGGGAATTTACCAGAAATGTCTAGTAGTGGGGCACTAATATACTGTATATACTGTTCACAGGAACCCCAAGTAAAGATATTCTCATACATATCAAGCTGGTATTTGATTACATTTAATAGAAGCATCACAAAACATTGTTCCAAAAGTTTCTGCGACTTCGCACCACAGTAAAATCCTACTATGGATTTCCTGAGACCAGAGGAGAACATTCTGTGGTACTGACAGCATTAAGAACTTCCCAGTCCATTTCTGCTGTGAGTCACATGTCAATTTGTACTGGTTCTATCAGAGAAACAAACATCGGCTGGGAGCACACTTCCTGATTGGTCATTTTGAAGCAGAGGAGTACGTCTGCATGTCCTGACCTCTGCCCATTGTTTCTTCATGCTCTGCTGTATAACAAGACCTTCACACAGCACCAACGGGAAGCGGGCCTCAGCTGCTCGCACTCTTATCAGGATGGGCTGAGCGAAGTGAGACGCCTCAAGGAAGTATCAGTAAACAACACTATAGGGTTCCAGTTGCTATAAGCTCCGGCGCTCATGCAAAATTCAGCACTTTTGTATGTACACTGAGAGACAGCAGAGGCAGGGGTTATGTTTTAACTAGTACACCTTCAGAACTCAGCGATTTCCGATCTAATCCTGATGGAAAAGTTTACAAAGCTGACCTGAGAGCGCAAAAGCAAGAAATATTAATTGCTTCACTTGGAAATGAAGAAATTCAAGCAGCTTCTTGCGATTGCTGTCCTCCTGCTCTAAACAGTAATCTCATCGCAGTCCCCCCCTCTATCTTCTTTCCAGGTCCTTTAATGGTGTGATCGCCCTTAACTCCACCGTAAATCTCTCCCCAATGGCTTATGGTTCAAATTAATGGCCCTGCCATAAGTGTTTGAATTTCATGAATTGTAATAATACTTACATCACAAGACACATGAAGTCATGTCTCCCTCTCCGCAGTGGAGATATGATACATTTGAGAGAGATGCACAAAGTGGTCCCCTGGTAGGGCAGTGATGTATTCTAATAGACTGTGCTGGCCAACCTCTGGGTACAGATATTCATGATTCATGTTTGAGGGCTGTGCAACGCTTAAATGGGACATTAAGTGGCAAAGAAGATTAAAACACTATTAGCTTTGTGGGATAACTGGGGGTGTTCACTGCTGGAGTAATGTCTCTGATTTTGTGTGTTCTGAGACATCAAAGTACCCACTTCTTTTTGACGTTGCTTGACTGGTTTCTGCTCTGCTTCCTGAAGGTCCCACCGCAGCATTTTCAATAAGGTTGAGGTTTGGATTTTGACTGGACCTTTGCAACGGTCAAAGCATCATGACCCAGTCTGGTCCAAGTGTCGGACACATGGCCTCATGCTTGACTATAGGATCCTTTTGTCTATGGAGGAGATCATGATGGACTCAGTGACTGCAAGAAGTCAAACCATCACCCCTCCACCACTGTGCATGAGAGTAGGGGTGTGTGGGATAGTCCAGATAGCAATGTTATTGAAACCAGTGTTGGTATTGTATCAGTATTGTTATTGTATCGTGTCAAACACCTACGTATCAGATATGTGGCCTCATATTTGACTCTAATATCCTTTGGTCTACAGAGGAAGTCATGATGTACTCAATGACTGCAAGAAGCTAAACCATAACATTTCTACCACCGTCCATGAGAGTAGGGGTGTGTGGTATAGTCCAGATATCAATGTTATTGAAACCAGTGTTGGTATTGTTATTGTATTGTGGTGAACACATAAGTATCGGACACATAGCCTCATATTTGACTCTAGTATCCTTTGGTCTACAGAAGAGGTCATGATGGACTCAATGACTGCAAGAAGCTAAACCATAACACTTCCACCACCGTCCATGAGAGTAGGGGTGTGTGGCTTAATCCAGGTATTAATGTTATTGAAACCAATGCTGGTATTGTATCGGTATTGTTATTGTACTTAGTGTGACTAGATCTGTTCTTGAGTTTAGATTTCTCCTCTACTTTCAGTACATTGGTCATGATCCAGAAGTTCAATGGAAGGGGGAAAAATTTGTTCTAGTTTTACTTTTCAGAAGAAAAACCAAGAAGAAAGTAAAGTTTACAATTCATCCTCCATTTTTACTTGGTGCTGATTAAGTAGTTACATCATTTCTTTATTTGCCTAGAAACTTCAAGTCTGGGATTAAAAATACAAATAATGTGATACTTTCTCTGGAATATGTGGAAAAACAGTGTCCCCCTCACCATTCATTTCATTGTTTGGGGTAGCCCTGTGGATGCATCCTTCAGCAAGTATGAGAGGAATATGATTGCTTATGACTCTCTGCTATCTAGGAGACTTGGATCCGCATCCCTTGGCATATGAACCCTGGATAAGAGAAATCATGCATCGTGTTCATCTGGAAAAGATCAGATCTGAAAGGCATCAAACTGTAATAAAATCGGCATTACGGTTGTGTATTTACTTGGTATCAGATCCATACCAAATTTTATAGTATCACTTACTAGTACCTCAGAGATGATGTGTTTGCGCTGACATGCTCTGGTTTTAGCCCAACGCATTATGGGTAAACTTGTCCACTTTGCCCTAATCTGTCTAAATAACATAACTCATGAAAAACATATTTACAAAGCATTCATATATTCTTTATAAGATACTTTAATTGTGAAGTGGTACATTTAAACCAGTAGCAACGCCATTGAAAGGCATATGTCGTCAGTATGAACCGGTCATAACGAGGGGTATGTGTATTTGTACCAAACCATCAGGGTCCAGACAGTACTATGAGGCCAAGACTATATCAGTCACAGACGCAACAGAAAAGATTTCCAAAATTTTACTTTCTAAAGCACTCTACACCAAAGCAAAGCAAGAATGGCTGATTCAAAAGAAACATTGCACTTTGGAGACCTGCTTGTTTCAAATCAGCTGTGTGAAAAAGTTTTTAGGTTCCTGATGATCCACAGTACTAGTGGAGAGAATGAGTACCAGCAGGAGGTGGGTGTACGGGAAGTCAAATAGGTCATAAATTGTGCTTTTAGACACCCTCTGTCTTTTAAAATGCTATTAAATATACCTCACCAGGTGTTTAATCAGTGCCACCTGTACATGAACAGCGCATTAGCCTGTAGCTATTTGAGACTCTAGTCTAGGGCTATGTTCACACTGCAGGCAAACGAGATCTAAATCAGATTTCTTTAGACCCATATTTTTTTATGACAGTCTGAACGTGACAAATTCAGTTGATTTTTTTTCTAATCTGACCCAGGTCTTGTTTATATGTGGTACCAAATTGGATACATATGTGATGTTTCCTCAGACGTCGGTCTTTGTGACATTTCATCCAACTTGCACATCATTTAAGTATAGGTATGCAGACAGATCCAAGTATTGATGATATCAATACAAATGTCATGCAGTAAATATTGGTATTCCTCATGTCTTTAACTGGATGACTGAGAATCTACACCAACAGATGATACCAAAGTTGGGGTTGCGACCATATTGATAATAACATGATGGGATTGATATTTAAGTTTGATTCTACCTTCAGTACGTCACTCCCATTCCAGAAGTACAATTATGTCTCGGAGAAGGAGGGACAAGGATAAATCAAACGTTGTCCAAATAACAAGGATTGTTAGTTTTTCTATCTCTGTTTTAGGGAAGGTCATTGCCTGTTTCAACAATTGCACTGCAACCAGCACATTATACGCCTGTCAACAAACTATTACTGTATATGGCAATCTATAGCGATGGCCCAGACAAGCAAGCCCAGAAGTTGTGTGCCGAACAAGAGAAAGTTTACAAACACATACTGTATACGTAAGTATGGATGGATGGAGACAATGCCATACTAAAAAAATGCATCTCATGTGAAAATGCCGTGTCAATTCTCATTGCTGAATTATTGTTTTTTTGCTGAAAGCTGCTGAAGTTGAAACCACGCTGAAAGTTTAATCGCTAAACTCTTAGTTTTGTTTGATGAAAGCAGGAAAATAAAAGAACTTGCACATTAAGCTGAAATAAACTGAAAAGCAGACGAAAAAGCTAATAAACACAAAAGTAGCTGAAAGGAGCATAAAAACTGAAAGCACAGAAGCAGCACAATAAGCACAAAAAGGCTCAAATTAGCAGAAAAATACCAAAAGGTAGCTGAAACAAGCAACAACAAAAAAGCTGAACCAGAACAAAAGCTGAAAAGAGCGACACGAAGTTTTAAACAGCACCAAGAGTTTGAAGGATGTGAACAGTGCTCCGTTCATTTTCAAGGAGAAAAACATGGCTAAAAGGGCTAAATCTTTCAAAAAGTTAAAAAAAAAAAGCACAAATATCAAAAGTCACAACAGGAACTTCCTGACAGAGCTGAACTTTTCTGATAAACAAACTGATGAGACAGCACAAAAATCGTAGAACAAGTTAGATGCCAAAAATGGCATCTACATTTTATAATTTTATACTGACGTATAAATAAAACTTATAATTCCATTTGTTTCTTTTCTGTTCTGACTAGGGGTTAAACGAGTACATAATTTTAAAACTCGATATTAACATAATAATACTCGAGCAGTGCTCGAGTAGTTGATGATGTCATAGGATCTCAAGATGCAAAAAATAATTAACTAATTAAAACTGCAAAAAAATATATATAAATTATTATTTACAAAAAAAGACCAACAAAACATTGGGAGCATATATTAGGCTCCTACCATTTATCTTACAGCAAATAAATTACAAGAAAACCAAAACTGTTAGTTAATTATTAAGCTGCAAAAATGAAAAAAAAAAAAAGTGCAGCACGTCAAAAACAAAACTAAAAACAGTGGGCGGTTGACCACCCCGCACCACCACCTGTGGTGCTGCGCATTGGTTTAGTTTTAGAGATTAATATGTTAATAGGTTTAGAGATTAATATTTTTTGCCTTTTATTTGTGAAACAAAGTCAGAGGAAGCTGGTTCTGGTTCGGTCATTGGACCCGGTGTTGCACCATATTCTGTGACCTGCAACAGTTCATGCAACACCGCCTCCTACGGTCACAATATTCGGTGGGCACAGAATATGGTGTAACACACATTGAGGTTAAGTTTAGGGTTAGGTATGTAAAGGTAATGGTTAAGTTTAGGGTTAGGTATGTACTGGTAATGGTTAAGTTTATGGTTAGGTATGTACTGGTAATGGTTTGGGTTAGGAATGTAAAGGTAATGGTTAATTTTAGGGTTAGGTGTATACTGGTAATTTTTTTCATTTACCCTTTATTTATCCAGGTAGTCTCATGGAGCCACGAGAACTCATTTTCAAGAGAGACCTGTATAGGGAGCAGATGGTGGGGGTTAAGTGCCTTGCTTGGGGGCCCAGAGTGGGGTGAATGAGGGTGGAGACAGGTGTGGGTGTTTCACCTTTTTCCACCCACATTTTTTATGTTATCGGTACCGGGGCTTGAACCTGCCATCATCCGATCACAGGCCCACCATCTCTAACCTCTGCACCACCACTCCCCCAAATAATTTCTTCCCCGTGTGATGGTTAGGTTTAGGGTTAGGTATGTACTGGTAACGGTTAGGTTTAGGGTAAGGGTCAGGGTTAGGCTAAAAAAATGAATTAAAAAATGGATGGAAGTCCAAGCAAAGTACCCGTAAAGATAGGAAGATAAACATGTGTGTTTATGTGTGTGTGCGTGTGTGTGTGAGCAGGACGACAAACGTGATGATCCCCCATCTCCTGGTGACTGCGTGGAGTCAGCCAGCCGTGGAAAGGCTGCCATAACCACCAGTTGAGCTCTGTCAGAGAAATGACCCACTCTCTCTTGAACAAGACCTGCCACACTGACAGATAGACAGGACAAGACAGAGGGTGAGACAGGCAGGCGCAGAGACAAAACACTCCGCATGTGAATATTTTAACTCCCGACTTAATCGGAGAACTCAGCGTCTCGCTGCAAGCAGCTAAATACGAGGAAAAAGCTGTAGGTGTAATTGGGCTGCTGCAGCACGGGTCAAAAGTCAATGGTCTTATTTGAGGGCTAACACCATTTAAGACTAATTTGAGACTATGTGTTATTGTGCCTTTAACTAAGTTTCTCGTCTGATCTGTACAGAGGTTCATTGTGCTTTTAAAGGAGACCTGCTGCCCTGCAAAAGGCCATCTAATGGTTTTTCAACCCATCAGTATTACTTTAATGTACCGCAGATCAAAGGATAAAACATCCACTTCTGCAGATGAGGGGGAAAAACGATGGAGATTTTTAGATGTTCTTTCTGAGAAGTCCATTTGGGTTCCAACTGTTTCGAATGATTACCATCTTGTGAAGTATTAAAAGGCACTTAAGCAAAAATCAAAGATCACTTATGGCGTTTGCCAGCTCTTAAAGATTCACAATTAACACTTTAGCGCAAAGATAATGTGGAATTGCGCATGTTTCGTACTGATTTTTGTTTTGTATGTTTCGTTTTAATTTTTAAAAAAATTTGAGGTTAGGATTTTGTGACTTAAAGCTCAAAACGCTAATGGAAATTGCTTTCCGTTTGTTTTATTCCGCCACTTCGATGGCGTTTACGCAAGAGGCTGAGTGAATTAGTGGGTTCTCGTTGTCACTGGTGTTTGTGTGTGAAAAAGCAAGGTCAGGACCCGGGCTGGAGGCTCGTCCCCGGAGAACATGCTTCCAGCGTGGTCAACGGACACTACAAACAATTAAAACGCGGCGCTGCCTCCCCGGAGGCGCTCGGCTTCATCCTGCTCAGGTCGGATAAATTGATGCTCTGTGCTGCACAAGGTTCCAAAGTAAACCCTCAGTTATCTGGTCTATAACGATGTCGGGCACTGCTGAAGATGGAGAGGCAGGATCAATATGAGTACAGCCTGTGGACCATTTGGAGACAGGGGGCTATTATTAGGACGTCCTTTCCTTACCACCTGAGCCACTTACAGACTCACAACAGTCACTCTCATCCAAACACACATTCACAAGCACTTCTATTTGTCTCTTTTTTTGTGAAAGGAGTCTGCAAAAAAGAGCATTTCATTCTTTATACAGACTGGACACAGGCCAGAATGAAATTATTGAAATATAACCTTCAGTGAAACCATTGGGTTTATGGTACAGTATTGTGTTTTACTATTTTGTCTAGGTTATAAATTTTAAAGGTAGCATTTCTAGAATGAATGCATGTAGGGTTTCCAGTTCTTTCCACAGGTCACTGGTTCCAGAGGCAGTGCCAACCAGCAAAAGCTGACAGTCATCCCTCTAATCACCACCAGGACTGTAAGAGGCTGCAGAAGTGCTTCCTTTATTGCTGGAGCATTACTTACCTTCTGGTACTTGTGCTTTCGACCTCTTTGTGTAATCAACCATGCTTAAGTTAACTTACCTTGTGTTCTCCTCGCATTCTCTAGAACCTGGTTCCTGCACCTCCTGCCCTGGGTTGAACTGACTGTCCCAAACCGCCTACTCCTACACTGACCTGTAAGTGTCTGTTATTCTCTAATTTTGGTTGTTCTCTGTTATTTTTTATATCTTGTGTGATTCCTTGTCTATGTTTCTTTGTATTGAAACTCTGGCACAACAATTTCCTATGGGATCAGTAAAGTTCTATCTTATCTCTTAAAACACCTCGGAAATAATAAGTTTGTATAACTTTTTTGAAACTCTGGCACAACAATTTCCTATGGGATCAGTAAAGTTCTATCTTATCTCTTAAAACACCTCGGAAATAATAAGTTTGTATAACTTTTCTGTGATGTGTGGCGTATTAGTTATTTACAGAACGTAAACCACTTGGTTTAAGCTACTTTGCATACTTTTAGTTTAAATTAGGGATGCACGATATTATCGGCATGGCATCGGTATTGGCCGATATTAACGTTAAATTTCAATATCCGACATCGGCCATTGCATTAAATTAACTCGTCGATATAAAAGGTGCTGTTTTTGCCTGCAGCAGCAGTACAACGTGATGATGTCACGTGTGCCTACCCAATCTAATGGTGGAGAGGAAAATTCAAATGTCGGCCATGTGGAAGTTTTATTTTCGTTGGTGAGGATGTCGGATTCCGAAGATTTTTGGACTACGTTGAGTCTCGCAACATCGTCCACAGTCAGAGATATTTTTCTGACGTAACATTACCCGAGTTACAGCGTCATTTCCGACATCATTGAGAAGCTAATAGCCGATAGCACGACTTGTTGGGTGAGTTTAACCACAGACATTTGGACGTCATGTTAGTCCCGTTAGCATGATTAGACTTAGTCTTACGGCACAATGGATAGACAAAAATTTTTTTTTTTTTAATAAAGACATTTTATTCTTAAACAACCAGGATACTTACAGTGCATTTTAAAATTGTGTACCACTACAGTAAAAATAAAGCATTTCATTTTAAAACCTCACTCGTTTTACAAGATTACAGATACCGTTTGTTGTCCTGCAGCTCCTCTTCTTGACTGGTCTCTGAGAAAATCGAGACGAAAGAATAAAAGCTGCGGAATAATTGATTGAGATCTCACGCTGAGCTCAGCTTTACTTTATCTTTAGACGTTTGTGAAATAAGAGTTCTCTCTAACCAGCTATCTTGGCGTCAGCTGAAATGAAACCAAAATATGGCATATTGTATATTTAATAAGGAAGTAAATCATTCAGACTGATATTTTTCAATTCACCATACAAATCAAAGTGTTTTCAGATGTACCAGTAAATGGTTTTCTTTGACTGACCTGGATCAGATTGTAGTGAGCGATGAAGTTTCAAGTCAAATTAGCTTATTAGTATTTAATCTCTTGCAGCTAACAACTTGACTTAGACAAAAACTTTTAACTTAAAAAGGCTGTCCTTCATGCACAGGAGTGCAGAGGATCCCACACTGCAGCTAGGAAAACTGGAACAAGCCTCCACAAGTGAGATAGCATCACATGTGACTAATGCTAATAAATATAATGTAACACTTGTCATTTAAAGTTAAAGTGCTATACATATCATATGTCTGTTACTGAATTTATGTCACCAGCTCTTACAGCTGTTGCACAATTTTTGTAGCAAATAAGCCTAAATAAGAGGGCTATGTTCTGACAAAGGAATGTAAATAAAATATTGGTATCGGTATCGGCTATCGGCTAAATAAGTTTTAACGTATTAACATATCGGATATTGAACAAAAATCCAATATCGTGCATCCCTAGTTTAAATGGCACAGTAAAAGTACTTTTTTAAAATTAGCACCCAGAAGGTCACATGGGGGAGAAAAAAACAACCACATATTTAATTTTGTTAACATTATTATTATTATTAGTTTGTACTGTCAGTAAACACGACCATTCCTGGACAAACCCCAAAAATCTTTCTATGAATGAGATGGGACGCAAAAAGCATAGTTTGTCCAAGTGTTCACGTTAATATAAACACGGTTTAATATAAACACGGTTTAAAACAACTAACATTAACCAAAATAGGACCAGAATGGTGTTTGACCCAAACTACAAAAAGTTTATGAAATCACGCAGTTCCCATTTTTGATCAGTACTGTAATTTTAAAAAGCAGCTCAAATTATTGAAATATTACGAAGTTGTTTTGAAAAAACAAATTCCTGTTGCACCGCGGAACCCAAGTTTACTACAAGTTTTCATTTTATGGATTGGCTTTAAAAAAACGTGATGCAACATTAACAACATGCTTCCTGCGTGCTGCTTTGAAATCGCCGGAATAGAGGATAGACTACTGCAAAATGAATCACAACTGTGGGAGCAAGCAAATAATTCAGACTCATGGGGTTTTCCTGGTCTTGACCTTGTATCTGCAGTGAAGTCTGTTCGAATCAAAGGATTTGGATTTATTAGTGGTCACAGTTAGCGTAGCAGCCGGTCTGTAACGTAACCAGTCAGCCAACCAGTTATCTCCCTGGACATATGCTGTGTCCACTGCTCCAGAGCACTGCTGTCAAAGCCATTGTGAATCCTAATGATCGCGGTGCATCCCAGCATCACAACGCTCAAACAACGAATGTGCGCACACACACACACACATTCCCCGTACTTCGCTCCAGGGGTCCTGACAAAATAGGAGACGGCGAGGACTTGTCAGAAGACAGCACTGCCGGTGCGCTCCACCTGCTCACCGATTCTTACGCCTGGAGGAGCCTGAAGGCACTGCCATCACACACACCCTCCCTGCCCATGGCACACACGCAAGTACACAAATCAATACAGATGCCCACACACTTACACATACATCCACCGTGTACATATACACCAACTTACCTCATTTCATCCTAGTATCCTTTCCCCCGCATGATCCCTCCGCTTCGACCACCTTCCATATCCTGATGTTTGTCCTTTCCTCACCCCCAGTCCTTTTTCATTGATGCCCACCAACTGCAGAATGCATGAAACATCTACAACAACACACAACCGCACACACATCCAAACCTGTCAGGTAACATCAGAGAGGGGGTAGAGCTGAAGAGACGTGACAGCGTGCTGAAGGAATCATGTGCCAGGAACACAGACTTCTCTCTGCGTTCATCTCTGCTGTGC
>JBBPBX010007040.1:0-13281 GCA_038048925.1 Garcialebias charrua | reverse complement strand
GCAGGCAGAGCTAACAGGATGAGAGCAGCCAGATGCTGTGACATCAACATTAACACACTCCACCAACTGCACGTCACACACACACGACTCTTGGACAAATCAGGAACGGCGGTGTATTTTCAAAGGCCGCTGTGGCCCCACAATGCTATTAATACACGTGCAGTTTTTGTGTGGTTAAGTTATTTTTCAAAGCAGAGTCCAAAAGCACAGTAAAAAAATACAAAAAGGCAACCCAGGCTCAAACACGCAGCCTCAGGATAACAAAGCGATGGCAGCGCAGACTCACGTGGCACTGTCGATATGTAATTATTTGATAGTTTGGTTACAGTAGAGAATGAGACGCTGCCCCACTCATTGTCTTTAAATTATATCAGGTTCTTGCAGCCTAAAGCAAAGCACTTCAATTTGTTGGCAATAAAGATATGTACTGTATATTCCTTCTGAGTTTAAACAAATTAAATACATTTTAAAAATCTGTCAATATTTTCAATTTCATTGTTTCAATATTAAAGGTTCAGTCTGCAGTTTCTGTAGAACTGCAGCACTTAGAAAAAATTTCAACAAGCAAAGCATTCTGATCCCTCCCCCTCAGAGCCATATATGGCTCTGCCCCCTTGTGGTCTGTTAAAATTCAAATTCAAGCTCTGTTTTTATTGGCTGATTCAAATTCAAGCTCGGTTTTTATTGGCTGGTTACAAACTTTGTTTTTATTGGCTGGAAAATGGCGGGTCACTTTTTCTTTTTAGAAATGCTTATTTACCACCTGGAGAAGCAAGGGGACAATATTTTTTTTTGTTTTTTTCAGAGATTACCTCTCTAACATCAATCTAGTGACAGAGTGAAGAAATATGTTAAAAATATATTGTTAGAAAAGTTACATATAGCAGCTTTAACGAGAAAATTTTAAGTGTGAGCGTATTATCCAGCCTATGTTGATGTTACCATTTCACCATAAATGTAACCGCTTTAGCTGCCGATATTTGTGCTTGTGATGGACTGAGTAACCTTTAATCAACAATTACATTGATTAATATTTGATTATTTCAAAAGCTAAATTAAAAAGTATTCTACATTAAAAAATATTATTATAGTAGAAATCAATGAAAAAACACAGCTACAAATATAAATCAGTTATCAAGCTGTATGTTATATATTGGTGGTTCTTGTGTGTGTATGATGAATGTAGAACATGTCAAAGGAGAATTTTTGCCACAGTTATGGTAGACAATAAAGTTTGATCTTGTCCGTGGAAATGCAGAATATACAGCACAATGATTAGTGCATCCACAAAATTCACTACATTCTCCACATTGAGTTGTGTTTGTAGCCTGGAAATACCGAGTTATGATGTAGAATACAGTGGGTACCAGAATAACACCTGAACCCTCTTGGTAGTTAGATTTGGACAGCTACATGTCCAGAACACCACCATTAGGGCCATGTAATCCATTTTGTTTTGCTGCTGCAGCTCTGTCTGCAGTCTCTGTCAGTCTGTTTGACAGCCAGGCTCAATAATGCTGCTGTCCAGAATAAGTCACTGCAGCCACGTCTGCAGGAAAAACACGCAAAAAGTGAAATATTAGTATTCCTACCTTCTCCCTGTCAGTACAGAAACATTTTCTGTTTTATGCAATGACTTCAAAAACAAATTAATAAAACTGAAACTAAACAAAAAAGATTAAAACTTTTACATTTCATGCTCTTTGTTTTGCTCCAAGTTTTCTTCCACTAAGTCTTTTTCAAACATTTTGGCAGCTAATAATAAAAAAAAAAAAACTCAAATAAACTGTTTGTATTCAAAACTACAAATTTCAAAACATTTTCTTGTGCTGAAGAACATTTACTCACATTTGCTAAAACGAAGAAAAAAAAAAAAAAAAAAAAAACACAAACTAGAAGACTGGCATAGGTTTTCTAGCTTAGCAGAGTGTACATGACAAGTCTATGATTTTTAACCAGCGCTGGTAAACACAAAACTACTTCCGGAAGATGTTCCAAAAAAATGTAAGGAACAGACTACGTATATGCTTAAACAGGGAGCAGCAAATGTACAATTCACTGGACTTAATTGTGAAGTTACAGCAACTTACTTGCACTGCGATTTCTACTTTATGGTGTAGCGACTTCGATCCACAAAAAAGGTCGCTGCCGGCTGAGTAGAGTTTGCTCTGTGATGCGTCTCCATTAATCCATGCTGAGTCCACCTTTGTGTATTTATTAAAACTAACTCAATTACTTTTGCATCCAGCAAACAGTGCCTGTGTTAATTTACATGTTGGTCAGTTTGACTGACAAAGATATTGATCAAAAGTTATGTTTCTAAATTGTCCTCCAGTGACGGTCAACAGAAAAGTTTGCAAGAAACCACTAACCCAGCACCTGGTGCAATTACTCACATCAGCTAAGTAATACGTGACCACACCCCTCATGCAATTACCTGCAGTGTTGGACAAATCCGAACACCTGTGCCACCATAAACAACAACACATACCGTATTTCCGGCCTATAAGTCACAGTTTTTTTAAACTAATTTTCATGTCCTGCGACTTATG
Organism: Garcialebias charrua; assembly: GCA_038048925.1. Taxonomy (NCBI): domain Eukaryota; kingdom Metazoa; phylum Chordata; class Actinopteri; order Cyprinodontiformes; family Rivulidae; genus Garcialebias; species Garcialebias charrua. The sequence continues at coordinate 10,729 of JBBPBX010007040.1, read as the reverse complement.
CGGCAAAGCAACATAATTAGGGATTTTTTCCCATATTTTTTTAGACCAATTTTTGGCTAAGATATGACCGTTTCCATTCATTCTGACGAAAAAAATGGAGCAGTACCACTTTCGGCCGCTAGGGTCCACCGACCGTTCCCAGCTCATGTGTCCGACGGAAGCCTCCTCTGCTCGGACTCACTCTGTCGCAGCACGGCCTCCTGCTCTCTGGAGGTCTGAACTACTGTTACCTCAGTGTTTGACTGTTAGCAAAATAGCTCATGAACCACAAGACAGATTTTGATGAAACTTACAGAAAGTAATCACTGGATGGACATTTACAACTGATTAGCTTGAGGAGATGTTTGAGCTAAAATTCAATTTATTTATAATTTATTTCGTATTTATTTTACGTTTGGAAGAGCCGTCAAAGCGAAACTATTTAAATCCAGCTGATTTGACAATTATGTGCATTTATTGAGGTAAAGTTCACCTCAGAAACACTTTTGCTATAATGCCAGCAAACAAATATATTTTTTAGGTGTTTATTTTGCTAAATTTTAAAGAAATGCTTTCCCACCCGTGCGGGTGCATGTAGCGAAACTACTTTTTAAATTCAGCTGATTTGACCATTACGTGCATTTTATTAAGGAAAAGTTCAGCTCAGAATCGCTTTTACTATAATGTCAGCAAACAAATATATTTTTTAGGTGTTTATTTTAAATAAATGAAGCGTATCCGCTCGCTGCGCGTGCACGCTTTGCAGCACTGACGTAGCAAAACTATTTTTTTTTAATTCAGCTTATTTGACCATTACATGCATTTATTAAGGAAAAGTTCAGCTTGGAATCACTTTTACTATAATGTCAGCAAAGAAATATATATTTTTAGGTGTTTATTTTAAATAAATGAGCGTATCCGCTCGCTGCGCGTGCACGCTTCGCAGCACCGACGTAGCAAAACTATTTTTTTAAATTGAGCTTATTTGACCATTATGTGCATTTATTAAGGAAAAGTTCAGCTCAGAGACATCTTTGCTATAATTTTCAGCAAACAAATACCGGTACTTGTTTTTACCGTGTTAATCTTGTTAAAGTCCTTTCGTGCACGCTCCTGCGGCCATTTGGCAGCCAATTCATTTTCGGCAAAACACCGGCCCACATTTCCGGGTTGTCACAGCTGACGCGTAACATACGCAACGGGTCAGCTGTGACTCATAAGATATGCGACGTATACGGAGGTGCGACACGTTTATGGAATTTTCCACTTTATTGGACATAATTGGACTAATGCGACATATAGAGCGGAGCGACTTAAAGGGCAGAAAGTACGGTAACGGTCATTTTGGCTCTTACATATGGTTTTTCACTTATCGTGGGGCTTCAGGGTACGGATCTCCCGTGATAAATGAGGGACTACTCTACTCTCATTTGACTTGTTTTTTAAATTTATTTAAATCTTTTTTTTATTTTATTTTTATTTTTACTCTCATGCCTTCTGTATTGAGGTTTTCTGTTCAAGATGTTGAAAATGTTGCAGCTCTGTTGGACATTGTCAGCAGAGCTCTTCCATGAATCCATTACACAGTGAAAAAGACCAGCTGACTAACAATTTTTGTTTCTGGGTATATATATTTTTTATTCGTGTTAGTCTTTTGGACAATGTGACCAAACTAAAAGATTCACATTTTTCTTTCTTTATCCTGACTTCAGTCTAATAATACCAGTTGGGATGTGAAGACAGTGCTAACTCACAACAAATAATGCATTTAAAAATAATCAAAGACTCTCCAGTGATGATAAGAAAAGGCAGTAGGCTTAAAAAAAGTTATTTAACTGCCTATTAAGTATCTCACTCCATGACTTTAATATTGAAAGTGGATATAAATAAATATATAAACAAATTTAAGTCCATGTTTTCCTTTGTTAGTTTAGTTGCACATGTCACATCTTTATGCCACATGAACGCTAAAACTTCATTGGAGACACTTGTATATTTTGCAGGTGTGCAGCAGACACCCAAAATAGTATAGTCTCTGAAGGCCCTTAACAAAATGTTTGTTGACGTAATAAGGTTGGATGTCCAGTGTGTGCCATGTCTTACTGAAGTAAAGGCTCTGCCAACAGGCATCTGCTCAGCAAGAATGTTGCTGCCTAATAGTATTATCAAGGCAACGCATGCTGACCATTAGATGCATGTTGAGACTATTTGATTATGTCCACTCAAATCTTAATCAGACAATCTGAAGCATTATGGAAGGGTGAGCTAAAGCATGCAAGTTCCCGCTGCTCATTATTTACAGCAAAGTTTTTACAGAGCTCTGATGCATGCTCAATAATCCAGGTAGAAAAATCTAAAAAAGCTAAGTCTGGTCCTCTGGACATTCAAAAAATAATATTATTTTTTGAATGTCCAGAGGACCAGACTTAGCTTTTTTAGATTTTTACAGAGCTATTTGTGCAAAAAAATATTGTAGCTTCGGAAAAACAGTCTGAAACTGGGAACACTGACAATCTGAATTTGTTATACATTTGAAATCTTGTTGCTGCTTGATCAATCCCATTGTAATTTGACTTTTTTTTTTTCTTCCTTTATAAAGATTTTAATGTAAAAACTGCACAAAAAGTGTAATCTGGGAGCAGGTGACACTGTACAGTTGGTGTGGGAACCTTTTCACAATTTGATTTGATTACAATTCAGTGTGTGATTATAAAACAATTACTAATGCATTTTTTAACAAAATTTCATTTTACACAAGAAAAGTCTGATTCATATACCAACTAGCCTAAAACAGTGCTAAATTCTTTCGGCTGCTTCATTTTTAGGGGTTGCCACAGCGAATTAAGTCACACGGACACATAGCATTTTATAATATTTACGCCAGATGCCCTTCCTGACACAACCACAGACCACCAGGGTCACACAGCCCTCCGTATGTAGCAGAGAGCTGCTTTCTAGGGCGTCGGAGACAGGTGTGGGTGTTTCACCTATCCCACACATTTTGATGTTGTCGGTACCGGGAGGTGAACCGGTGATCTTCCAATCACAGGCCCACCTGCTCTAACCTCTGTGCCACCACTCCCTAAAACAGTGCAAAATAACATGTCAAAAATCCTATCAATCACTAGCTGCTGACCTGTGATTGATACCATATACAGTATTCTAACTTAATATTGAAAATACCAAATACTGTAGAAGCAAATGAGATTAGCATTATGTTTTTTTCTTTACTTTTCTATAACTTTACTCTCTAGATTCTTTGTGATTCTTAAAGGGATAAAAGTACACCTGGACCAGCCATTTTGTGTTCATCTGTATTGCTAGCCTGTCTTCTCTTTACCTAGCCTACTGAGGCAGATACTGTAGCTAGCTATCCTGAGCCGCGTTGTGTGTGAATTCATGCGCAGAACAAAATGTGACATTACACGCTGTGTTTAAAGATGTAATAATGGATGCTATACATGTTAGCATGTGTGCATCAATTTTAAAGGTGTTGGGCAGACGCAATAAAATTATTATCTGACATGCTTGTTTCATCCAGTTTGACCTTGCCTCTTGCCAGCTACTCTGGCACAGCATTGCATTTCTGGAACAGGAACAATGTACTGAACGGAGAAACAAACTCAGGTATTGATCCCATCATGTTAGTATCAATATGGTCTGAAACTAAAGTCAAAGTTTCTTTATTTGTCATATGCACCACATGTGGTGGAACAAAATTATGTACACAGGGTCCCAGTTACATCCAATAATAAAATGTAAAAGAAAAACAGTAATAAGTTATAAGATATGAACTAAGAAAAACGTTAAACTAAATATACGCTAATCACTAGTAGTACAAAAACAATATGCCAAACAGCAGCACAAACATGAATCTGTGTGAGCAGATGAGTATGAATGAACACAGCAACATGAAACAGATCAGCAGCAACATGAAACAGATCAGCAGCAACATGATGTGATTTTTTTCACAGTAATTATTCTGGTTAGAGATTCATGAGTCTAACAGCCTCAGGGTAGAAGCTGTTCCTCAGTCTAGTGGTTCTACACTTAATGCTCCTCAACCTCCTTCCTGAGGGGAGCAGGGCAAAAAGTGTGTGTGCTGGGTGAGTGGGGTCCTTCATGATGCAGGTGGCTCTCTTCCTGCATCTGGAGGTGTAAATGTCTGTGATGGTGGGGAGACTGACTCCAACAGACTTCTGTGCAGCCTTCACCACTCTCTGCAGAGCTTTCCTCTCTGCAACTGTGCAGCCTCCATGCCACACATTGATGCTGGAGCACAGGATGCTCTCCACTGCACACCTGTAGAAGGAGGTGAGAACTGGGCTGCTCAGACCAGCTCGTCTCAGCCGTCTGAGGAAGTAGAGTCTCTGATGAGCTTTCTTGATCAGGCTGGTGGTGTTGTTGCTCCAGCTGAGGTTATCATTCAGGTGCACACCCAAGGACTTGTAGCTGGAGACCACTTCCACCGCAGATCCTCCTATGTCCTCCTATGGGTTTAGGATGCAATAGAGAAATGGAGTGCTATGTCTGTAGCATCATAGCTAACGCATCTGTATTGTGTGCTGGTAGCTTAGCGCAACGTTAGTGCCAGCAGTTATCAACAGGGGCGATATGTTTGTCAAGCTATTCCAAAATAGTTGTTGAATCAAGTGTTTACTTCTGTAGGTAGATGTTTAACAGCTTGTCAAATTACACCAAAATGCAGGAAATGGCATCTACTTTATAAAAAATTTCCATGGGAAGACCCCCCACATTACAAATACTTCTGACGCCAATGTGTCACAGTCATATACACTCAATAACACTTTAACAATACACAAAAACTCAGGCAGTAAATGGGCCATAAGCTAATTAATAACCTGCAAATAATGTTAAAGAATATTTTCATACCACATTGGCCACATTAAATCCAAGAGGTTAAAAAAATGACTGATAGTACACTCTTGCTAAATTGTACTCCTGAACTTTACCGTACGTCTCTCCACATGTCTCCTAAGCTCACGCTTATGCTTACGGTGCTTATCGTATTTTCCGGACTTTTTGCCTAATTTGCATGCCCTGCGACTTATAGAGAGGTGAGACTTGTTTATGGATTTTTTCCCATATTTTTACACAAATTTTTGGCTCAGATATGACTGTTTTTCCATTTTGGCAAAAATGGTGCAGTACCACTTTCGGCTGCTAGGGGTGCAGTACCACATTTGTCCGCTAGGGTACACCAACCGTTCCCACCTCATGTGTCCGATGAGAGCCTCCTCTGGTCGGATTTACTCTGTCACAGCCCGGCCTCCTGCTCTGGAGGTATGAACTAGCTACTTTGTTGTTAGCTCAGTGTTTGTTAGCAAAAATAGGTCAAGAACCACAGGACATATTTTGATCAAACTTACAGAAAGTAATCACTAGATGGATATTTATAACTGATTAGCTTTATGAGATGTTTGAGATAAAATTTTATGTTTTATAGACGTAAATGTGTTGCGGTTAGCTTTGTTGATTTTTCCTTGTACGTTTGAGCAAATAGCTCATAAACCACACAGCAGATTTTTTTCAAACTTACAGAAAGTAATCACTAGATGTACATTTACAAACTGTTAGCTGTTGGAGTTATTTGAGATAAAATTTGATGTTTTATAGACGTAAATGTGTCGCGGTTAGCTTCGTTGTTTTTCCTTGTACTTTTTCAAAGCGAAAAAATTTAAATCCAGCAGATTTGACCATTACGTGAATTTATTAAGGAACGGTTAAGCTAAGACACATGTTTGCTATAATTTTCAGCAGACAAATAATTGTTTTTACCGTGTTAATCTTGTGAAAAGTCCTTCCGTGCATTCTTCTGTGGTCGTCGTTTTCAGCAGGGCAAATGACGCGCTGACGCGTTGCGTAGCGGTGACGCATAATAGATGCGACTTATACAAAGGTGCGACCTGTTCATGTATTTTTCCAATTTATTGACAATAATTGGACAAAGCGACTTGTATAAAGGTGCGACCTATAGTCCATAAAATACTGTACACTCTTATGTAAGCACCACGCTGTCACAGTGAGACCCCCCTCAGTTCTTGGTAAATTTCGAAAATGACATTATTTGAAAAAACAGAGCATAAAGAATAACTTTTTCCTACTATTATTGACTGTTGGAGATCAGAAGCAATGTTTGTTTGTTTTTTAGTGTGCATGCTGACATCCAACTTATTCTAAATACGTAGTACATTTCTGCTGCAGCACCTGGAATTTATTATTGTTTTTTATTAGTCACAGACACGGGTTTCCCCTCCATCTTTGAGCATACTTATTTCACACAGCAATATTAGATTTACCATCGTGGAGGATTTTATTCATCATCAGCAGCAGCAGAGGGAGCTGCTATAATTTGCTACAATATAATCCCTCATCAGATCCAATCTCACGCACTTATCCTCATCAACAGCAGCGGCAGCAGGAGCATAATTTAGACATTAGAGTCTTTATTGCTCAGTTTTACTGAGAAGCAGGCCGGGGTCTCTGGTTTCTCCTTGATGAGACAGGCAGTCACTGTATCTGAGGCCTGATAAAAGAGGAAAGTGTGTGTGTGTGTGTGTGTGTGTGTGTGTGTGTGTGGGGGGGGGGGGTCCTTGTTTTAGTGTTAGCAGCCCTTTAAGACATCAGAGGACAGATCTGTCAGAGTGGATCAGCCGCCTGCGCACAGCCAACTCTTTCTACTGTCACAGCTCTGCTTAATATTCATGAGAGCAAATTGTTCGAGCGTCATTTAACTCCGTGCATGGTGTATTGCCTCCGGGCAGATCAGATCAGTGGAAGTGCTTACTCACACCGAACAAAGTGGACGATTATTGTTTGCCTGCATTCAAAATATTAACTGTGTTCGTTTAAGTTTAATGAACAATAAAAATGGGATTTTACTTTTGCCACCCTCTGCTGAACGACAAGACGGCTATGATTATTTTAGTCTGTGCGAGGGTGTTTGTGTTGTCTGTTAGCAAAATATCTTAAGAAGCAAAAGATAAATTTGAATGAATCTGCTGAAAAGCATTCACTGGGTGTTGGATCTCCAACTGATGAACTTTTGGAGTTCATCCAACTCAAGACGGTTGCTTCAGCAAACTACAGTATTAGCCAACATATATCACAGACCATAACTCACCTGTATTTTGTTCACATTTGATGTGTTGGTAGCAGACACACGTTCACAACACACACTCTGAGCATGACATCTCATGGGGTTGCTCATGAGGTTATTTTCCAGGTTCAACCAAAACGGCTACAACTCACCACAATCAGAACTTCCTCTGATTTTTCTGCATAGTTTAAAACTCTGGCATACCTTCAAAAAGTGTTAGGCCTTCAAATTTCATTTTATTTTTTGTACACATATTTTACATTTTAATTTAGGGTCGTTTGCAGGTCAGTTGTATTTTTAGCTGCTGCCGACATGCACTGCATACATCAATCACACCGATGCTCTTAGTGCACAGTAGGAATAGGAAAATTGCCTCAGCTTCTGTTAGCCCTGAGTTTGAGTGAGCCAGGTTACAGGTAAGATCTCCACATTCTAGGCAGACTTGCCCTAAGGGTACAGAGCTGAGAGTAGCTTTAATTACCCAAAGATCCCACTGCCACATTGTTACCGCTAGGCTACCCGGCAGTGTCGAGTTCCCCCACTGGGGTGGCGATGACAACTCAGACGATGGATCTGCTCGCTGCACACATGCGATACGTGAGCCATCTGAAACATGTGAGGCTGAATCCGTCCCACCGTCTCTCTGATTCTCCCTTTGCCTCCTTTTGTTTGCTCTCTGCCATTCCTGCTTTTTCTTCATGTTCATGACATAAGCGAGCAGAAAGGACTAAACGTGGCTATGGCACGTCAAAGAGTTCAGTACGCTCTGTGTGACTTTAATGTGCTTTGAGTTGATGATGACCAACTCAAAGGCCCCAATTGATAATTCAGTTTGAATTCAGGTTTTAGTTTGGGACCAATACAGCTGCACTGATTGTTTGCTCGAGTTGAATTGAGTGACTCAGATAAAACATCATGATTTCTTGCAGCATATCAGCCGATCAGTTTTTGACTATAGGACTGTTGTGGTGTAATGAGTCACATGACGTTGTTCAGGAACATTGCAGGTACTGCTGATGAATCACGTCATCAAACAGAACCCTGTATGAAACAACTCTGCAGCTCAAAACTATCCCGAACAAAGTAAAATGAGAGCAAATAAAGAAAGTTCAATAAAAATAAAAATAAACTAAGTTCTTGCATAGAACTTCTTAATATTGTGCTTTGTTTGTCTATAAGGACCACGTTTGGTGGCCTCGTTAAAAATAGAAACAAAATTTTGAAACATGTTTGATTTTATGTTTTAAAAATCAACAATAAAAAGCCTTTAACAGCCTTAATATTTGTAGTTCCAGTAGCTGAATAGGGTCAAGACATCCCTTATGCACCATAATAATAATATGGGGCCAAGATGGTGTAGAGGCAGGGCTGCCGACTTGGGACCCGAAGGACACAGGTTCAAACCCCGGCCCCGGCCACTACACACCTTGGGGTGTCTATGAGTGCACACCTATTTCCCCAGCTCCCCGGGCGCTTTCTATGGCTGCTCACTGCACCACCTGGTGGTGGTTGGGTTAAATGCAGAGACAAATTTCGTCTTGTATGGGAAACATACACAGATGACAGAAATGTGACATTTATTTATTATAATAAATATACCATATTATTCATATTATTAGAGTTTAGCATATACTGTAAAAGATCCTTGTACCGTTTCTTTTTATACTTTATATTCTTTTTTTGCTACCAGTATATTTGGGTGTAACTGGGAACCTGTGTACACAATTTCTTTCCACCTCATGTACCACAAGTAATGCAAATGATAATAAAGAACCTAGAATAATATAATAATAATATAATAATAATAATAATAATAATAATAATAATAATAATAATAATAATAATAATAATATTAATAATAATAATAATAAACATACCATATTATTTATATTATTAGTGTTTAGCATATAAAATATCCTTGTGTACGGTTTCTTTTTATACTTTACAGTATATTCTTTTTTTGCTACCAGTATATTTGGGTGTAATTGGAAACCTGTGTACACAATTTCTTTCTACCTAATGTACCACAAGTAATGCAAATGATAATAAAGAATCTTCAATAATAATATAATTATAATAATAATAATAATAATAAATAATAAAAAGTGTTATTTCACTTTTACCCAAATTAGCAACCTTACACAATTTTTTATTTTTATTGCTTTATAATCTTAATTTTGAAACTTGTGTTTTATTTGCATTATTTATTATTTATGTTTTTATCACTTGATGTACATTTATGTTTTGCTGTGGTACTTTTCAGGTTTCATAACTAATAAAAGTTAGTGGGAAATGTTTTAGGTCATCAGTATACTCAACATGCCATCACATTCTCAGTTCCTTCAAAATTATTTGATGCAACTTTCCAAATGTTTTTTTTATTGCACGTTATTGATAATGTGGACGAACACTGGAATTGTTCAGCAATCTGAAAAATAAATCAGTGATGAACTCATTACATTGAACTGCACACGCACGAAGAATTATAAAAATAAAATAATAAAAACATGTCAAACAGGACATTTAAAACATACATTTCAGCACTTCTGTTGGCCAACATTTAGATGATGAGGGTTGTTTTATATCTCCTCTGTTCCTTGAGAATATCCTAGTGGATAAAAAGTCCAAGTCGATTATAGATGCATGTAATGCATTATTGAACAATGTCATTTATTCCATCTTTACAGTTGAGCTCATGAAAAATTATGCCAATTACTGATTTTCTCTCAAGCAATGTAGGAAGTGGTTGGAGCTTCAGGTCATTTGTTGGGGCATGACATGGTGCTTTTGTGAGGTCAAAGGAAGTGTTGTACCTCCGTCACTGGACCGTTTGTGGTCTGGCTCCTGGGCTTAGTCAATTAGGAAATTGAGTAGTGAACTGAAATGCTTCCTTCCACCAGAGTCAATTTCTTCTTTTTAAAAAAAAATTAAATCAATCTTGTTATCACTCAACGAGTCTAAATTGAGTTGCTCTCAGGTTCTTTTTATATGCAAAATGAAAATAATGAACGTTGAAACGGCTGTGGCATATATTCTAGTGGACTTACATCATTTCTTGCAGAAAGTTTTGTTTTTCTTAGCAAACACATATTTTTGACTTTTGCTGTCTCAGGTCTTTTGTGACAGTGTAAGTACCCATTAGCTACAAAGATTTACATTGTTCTTTGAAAGCAATAAAACATTATTGATTATTTTAGTAAACTGTTTGCCCACAAGTACTTCAACCCTAATCCAGTAAAATAACTATCTCATGTCAACAGAATCTTATTTGAGCAATTCAAGGTACAATACATTTATACAAATCACATAAACTTAACATCTTTTCAGTTAGTAAAATCTCTTTTTTATGTAAACATGGTATTATTTATATAAAGTAATTAAAGGGATTCTTCAGATATTTTTAAATAGGGTTCTGTGAAAAAGTTATGAACAAATATTATGTGTTGTTGATGGTTTTTTGAACATCAGTTTATGGAAACTGAGTTTCGTTCTCCCCAAAATTGATGAGTTAATGGTTAATCAAGGTGGGGCCAAGAAAAAAGTGAATTTCTGACAACTAAAAAAAAACTCTCTCTCAACCCTCTTCTGAATTTTTTTTTGTGGTTCGTGCAAACATGGCTTGATAAAAAT
>JBBPBX010007039.1:27533-66444 GCA_038048925.1 Garcialebias charrua | reverse complement strand
GGGGTCTTGATTTGTTAATTTCAATTTTATTTATTATGTATTTATTTATATATTATTTATTTATTTTTCTCTTGCCCCCCTGGTTGCCTTGCGGACATTCTGGGGGTGGGCCGTCAGGGGTTGTGCTGGGGTGTGGGGGGGTTCGGGGCCTGCGGGTTCGCCGTGGGCGGGGCTGGCAGTGCGCTCCCTCTGGGGCTGCTTGGGCTCGGGTGTCCTGTCCTGTCCTGTCGGCAGGGCGCGGGGTGTGCCGGATCTTGGACGTCTGCTGCTCTCCACCCCAGAATGAATGGGTCTACCTCCTGGGTTTGGATGTGGGCTGCCCCATGTAGGGAGCAGGTACATGTCTTGGACCTAGGGGGTATAGAGTGTGCATCGGGATTATGAATGGAGCGTGTCGTTATTGTTTGTCTTTCTGTGACTGAGGGTGAGGATGAGGGTGGGTCTGAATGAGTGTGTCTGTGTATGAATGTTTAAGTGTCAGGCTGGGACTTGGACTACCCCCTCTCTGATACTTCTGAGGCTACCCAGTGTCGCGCTCCTGCCACGTGGCCCCCTGGTGGGTGTTCCTCTGCCTGCGGGCGTGCTTGGGGCCCTCACTATCTGGGGCTGGGCGCTTGGGCGTTTGTCAGCTCGGCCTGGTGGCTGCCTGGTGGGGCTCGGGTCCTCTGGTCCTGTCGGGTCTGGACCTGAGGGATGGGCGTCCCCGGTGCCCGGGCCTCGGTGACCGGCCCTGGGGCTACGTCGGTGCAGCGGGCTCCGGCGGGGGCCTGTGTATTGTCGCTGTTGACCCCGGGGGGTCATTGTGTGTGGTCCCTGGTGGGGTTCGTCCGGTTCTTCCACTTGGTCGGATCTGGGGAGTGGACGAGTGGCTCGTCCTGTTCGGGTGGTCCTGGGGACTCTGGGCTCGGGGTCCTTCCTGGGGTCTTGGGCTTTGATCGCCCCTTCGTCTGTCTCGGGCTTTGGGGGGACGGGTCTCTGATGCTTCACAGTCGCTACTAAATGTTCTATTGGAGGAACCTCATTCACTTATGCATGCTCACAACCACACACAAATGGATGCAGGGATGTATAGTAGATGTATGTAGATGGGTATATAAATGAATATAAATATATATGTATGTATATTGTATATATATTTGTAGGTATGGGTATGTGTATTTATAGAAATACTTGCAAGGTCATGAATATTATCAGTCTTTATGCTTGTATGTTTCGTTGTTGTGTTCTGTCATGTGCTTTGCAGGATTGTGGACGGAGGTTTGGTGTGTTTGCCTTGTGCTCTTTCTGTGGACAATTGTTGTTTTGTTTTGTTGTCTCACTTTCTCTTTTCTTTCTTTCTCTCTATAAAAAAAAAAAAAACATATTGGAGTGAGAGGATGGCTATAAGGTGTGAAGGGAGGCCATCTATAAATGGAAAAAAAAAAATAAAAAAATAAATAAAAATAAATAAAAATAACGACTCACCGTCAAATGGTCGACACAAAACACACAATAAAATCCTCCGGCCGCGTTAATTTGGCTTGAAACAGCGGGGTTCTCTACGGATTTATCCAAGTACCCAGCACAAACAGTAGCCACAGAATTAGCCCCCGAGTTCACGTCTGACCCGGAAGATGTCAAGATGGAATAGTCCATTTTTAGTAGGGGGATAAAGAAATCGACCGTTTTTTTTAATTGCGTATTTAATGATCGTTTTCGGGACGGCTGGTTTAAATGGGCTAGTAGGGCTAAGCCCTACCTGGTATTCACAGGTTAAACATTATATAATTATATAATTATAAACAATTTATAAATAACAACTTAAAAATAAACAGAATTTAAAAATAATGTGTCTTATTTAGTGAAAATTACAGCAAAAACTGGTGCTAAACCATCTGGGGTTGTTCTGCGGGGCTAACTTTTCACAGCCCATTTTAATTCAATGTCTCTGTGGTTCAGAATGATTGACATGCGTCTCTCGCCACGCCCCCTCAGTTTGCGGCTCATTGGGGCTAATTCTGATCAGCCCAGGATCAGCCCAATGCCACAGAAATAAGCCAGTTAATAGGGTGGACGTACAATAACGTGCTTCAAGCCCAAGTTTATGTGGGTGTGGTTTAGTGTAGGTAGTGGTACCATGGCAAGCAAGATTAAAATTACTACTAATTTTATTTCCTCATGCATCGGGTCGGGGAGAGATAAAAAAAAAAAGACACCTGACCCAGTCTGACAAATGTACGGATGGAGCGAGGAGGAAGTGTTGTCTAGCTTCAAAAACACGGTAAAAACAATTGTTTGTTGCTAAAAATTATAGCAAAGATGTGTCTGAGCTTAACCTTTCCTTAATAAATTCACGAAATGGTCAATTATCAGCTGGATTTAAAGTAGTAGTTCGCTATGTGCACGCGCACACGCACGCGGGTGGGACGGTGTGTGGGACGGTGTTCTGCACGCGCGCGGATGGACAGAACCGTCCCACACGCGCGCGGGTGGACAGAACGTGGGACAATGTGGGACGTGTTCTGTGCAGCGGGATGGAGCTGGCTGCACAGAACAGTGGCGGAGCTAGACTTTTATTGCTGGGGGGGGGCGAGGGGGGGCCAAGGCTATGGTAAGGGGTCCACTTACAGTGGTAAAAATAGACTTGTCCCAACTTTTTTGGGATTTGTTGACACTATGAAATTTTGAAACAACATATTTTTTCCTTAAAATGATACATTCTCTCAGTTTAAACTTTTGATCTGTGATCTAAATATTTTTAAGTTTAGAAATCAAGTCTTTTCATTTATTTATTTATTTATTATTTATTTATTTATTTATTTAAATTTTATTCATTTCATTAAAATCAAGTAACAACTCAAAAAAATAAAAAAACATACATTCAAAATAAAATGAAAGGCAGCAGATGAAGAATAATCTTATAATCTCTGCCCCTTTTACCCAAAGATACAACAATAAGTTACCAAAGATTAAAGTTAACTACATCATCAAATTAAAGACTACATCAACTCAAATGATGATTCATATAAATTCTTATGCTAGTTTTTCATATTCTTTCAAAAAAATCCCTTTTAACAATCTCTTAAATATATACAGAGATCTGGCTGTTTTAACATTTTCTTCCAGACCATTCCACAATCTTATTCCCTGAATTATTGTACACCGCTCCTTCAAACTGGTACGAAAACAAGGTTTCACAAACATTTCTGTCCCTTTAAGAAAATAAACAACATAAACTTTTTCTAAACAGCTTTAGTGTTTGACTTTGTCCACACTCATAAAACACAATGAAGTACAAAAAAATGAAAGTGGTACTGCTACCCCTAGCGGCCGAAAGTGATAATAAAGTAACTTAGTAATCTAACTTAGTTACTTTCCAAATCAAGTAATCAGTAACTTAACTAAGTTACTTTTCCCAAGGACTTATCAGTAACTTAACTAAGTTACTTTTTCAATGTAACTATGCCATCACTGTTCGGAGGAGACACAGTTTGTCACCGTAGTCCTACACTGAGATGTAAAATAAATTAGAAGTTTTTGAAAAAACCTGTGAAACCTGAAAAAGTCCTGAAAAACGAGGGAAAAGGAGTGTGGAGGAGTGTGATGCAGTTATGCAAAGCTGTTTGACTGGGAAAATAATAATCTTTTACAGTTGAAACCCTTAATGCAGGGCAATGTAAGTTGGATGAAAAAGGTTCTATTTAAGCTTGGCTTTTGGTATTCTTGGTGGTTGTTGTTTTACGCTTGTCTTTGTGCTGAAAAAGGACATAATGTCAATTTACAGTGGGTTTTCTTTATTTCACATTGATGCCTCTGTTGTTGGAATCCAACCTGCAGCATTACATGTATGTGTACATTATACGTGTGTGTGTGTGTGTAAATTAGCCCACCCTAAAAATATCACCACCAGCCACCACTTTCGTAACTATAATTAGTTATTAGCGGTACTGCATTTTAAATAAAAATAGCACAAATCCGCTTATGAATTATAAAAGTTAGTCAATTCACAAAAACGATGACAAAAAGTTTAGGTCCACTGTAAGCGGATTAGCGCTTTAGCGCTACCTTGCGTTCATTTGCCCACCACTGACGGCCAGCTTAATGCAAGTTCTTCATGCGACTCACATTTTATAATTTCATATCAATATATCAGAGTCAGAGTCTTTATTGTCATTTGCACCGCATGTGGTACATGTGATGAAAACGAGATTATGTACACAGGGTCCCAGTTACATCCAACAACAAATGCAAGAGAAAAACAGTAATAACATCTAGGATTAACTAAGAAAAACATCAACTAGTAATACACTAAGCCCTAATGTAGTAGAAAAACATCATTATAAACAGCAGCACGAACATGAGTCTGTATGAGCAGATGGTCACAGATGAACACAGCAACAAGAAAACAGATCAGCATCAGCATGATGTGATATTTTGCAGTGTTTATTCTTATTATTTATTTATTCATGAGTCTAACAGCCTCAGGGTAGAAGCTGTTCCTCAGTCTAGTGGTTCTACATTTGATGCTCCTCAACCTCCGTCCTGAGGGGAGTGGGGCAAAGAGTGAGTGTGCTGGGTGAGTGAGGTCTTTCATGATGCAGGTGGCTCTTTTCCTGCATCTGGAGGTGTAAATGTCTGTGATGGTGGGGAGACTGACTCCAACAGACTTCTGTGCAGCCTTCACCACTCTCTGTAGAGCTTTCCTCTCTGCAACTGTGCAGCCTCCATGCCACACATTGATGCTGGAGCACAGGATGCTCTCCACTGCACACCTGTAGAAGGAGGTGAGGACTGGGCTGCTCAGACCAGCTCGTCTCAGCCGTCTGAGGAAGTAGAGTCTCTGATGACCTTTCTTGATCAGGCTGGTGGTGTTGTTGCTCCAGCTGAGGTTATCATTCAAGTGTACACCCAAGTATTTGTAGCTGGAGACCACTTCCACCACTGATCCACTTATGTTCAGTGGGGTGTGGGTGTGTTTGTTCCTTCTGAAGTCCACAATCATCTCCTTTGTCTTCTTCACATTCATGTGAAGGTTATTCTCTTTGCACCAGCTCTCCAGATGTTCCACCTCCTGTCTGTAGCTGGACTCATCATTGTTTGTGATGCATCCCACCACCGCTGTATCATCTGCAAACTTAACAATATGACAGCCTGGATGTGTGGCTGTACAATCATATGTGAGCAGAGTGAACAGAAGAGGGCTCAGCACACATCCTTGAGGAGAGCCAGTGCTGAGGGTTATGGTGGAGGAGGAGAAGTTGTGGATCTTCACGGACTGTGGTCTGTTTGTTAAGAAGTCTAGTACCCAGTTACAAACGGAGGGGCTTAGTCCAAGTGTGGATAGTTTGTCTATCAGAGTTTGGGGGATCATGGTGTTGAAGGCAGATGTGAAGTCCACAAAGAGCATACGCACGTATGAGTCCTTCTGATCCAGGTGGGTGAGAGCAGTGTGGACCACAGAGGAGATGGCGTCCTCTGTTGATCGGTTCTCACGGTATGCGTACAGATGAGGGTCCTTGGGTGGATATATCTAAAAAAACACTCCTGTAGTCAACTCTTTCAAACTGCACCATTTTATATAATAAAGATATACACATTATTTTATGTTTTATTTTATAAAACTTGGTAGCATGATAGCTCAGTGATTAGTACTGTTGCCCCATAGCAAGAAGGTCCTGGGTTCAATCCCCGGTTGGACCTGGGGTCTTTCTGTGTGGAGTTTGCATGTTTTTCTCATGCTTGCGTGGGTTTTCTCCAGGTGCTACGGTTTCCTCTCACAGACCAAAAACATGCATGTTACCTTCAGGCCCAGGACTTCCTTGCAAAAGAGATCTGTGATCTCAATGGGATTTGGCTGGTTAACCCTTTTAGAACCATAATAATGATATATTTATTAAATGCCTGGTCTTTCTTGTCTATTTTTGTCAATAAATGTGTAAAAAAATGCCCTATGTGTAAATAATTTATACAGGTTTTACAGGAGAAGTAGAACTTTCAAAATATGTCAAGTACCAGTATTTACAATTCTTATGTAACAAAATACCTAAAACTGTTTTATAAAGAAGAGAATAAAAAAACGGAATTGAATTTTCTTCATCTTTTTTTATAGATTCTTGAAAAGTGCAGATTTAACATTTCTGAGTTTGCAAAAATCTATTGCAAACTATTTTACAACCACTAAGACAGTTTTACATTTCTGTAGCTTTCTGAGTCCATGCTATATTTGTGAATAGCCAGGCATTTTTTAAATTTTATTTTAGTAGTGGTAGTTTCTGAAACAATTCCTGTCCACCAGTGGTGGAGAAAGTACTCAAACACTGTACTTAAGTAAAAGTACAAATAAACAGACAAAAATGTACTCTAGTAAAAGTAGAAGTACCATATTAATATTTTTACTTAAGTAAAAGTAAATAAGTACTTGCTTTTAAAAATACTTAAAGTATTAAAGTAAAAGTACTTGCTGAATGTATTAACTAATGCAATGGTCTACAATACCATTAAGTGTGCGTACTGTATGCATATTTTCTGTAATACATTAATAGTGTTGAGCCATTTTAATGAACAATGCTGCAGATAATGCATGTTTTTATTGTGTTTACTCTGTGACACAGTTCACACTTGGACTTTTGATTCTGTGTGTCAGAATTTCAGTGATGAGTTAAATACCATTAAGCAAAATAAGAAAGAGGAATGATTATACCTTTGAAAGTTTTTATTTAACACAAAATAAAACCAATGTGTCATTTTAACTGCAGTAAACACATTTAAGTAAAAGTTGTCTGTTTGAAAAAAGGAGCATTAGACACAACTAACAAAGGAATAGATCACTTCAACTCGTTTGTCATCAACTCTAGTTAAAATATTGTCTAGTCAATCTTGTAATGGATCAACAATGAACAATACTTTAACTTCCTGACAACATTTTCAAAACTTGGACCTGAGTGTCGAGACATTTGGAGAAATCTCTTGTCTCCTAACATCCCATGAACTGACACATTTTAATATTGCAGCAAGAATTTCTTGTTCAAGTTCAGAAGAAGTTGGTTTTCAAAGTTTTTGAGTCCATGTCTGGCTCTTTAGGGAGAGAGAATCTGTCCTGCTGTACTGAACAGTCTTTCAATAGTCTTTCAATAATATTTCAATAGTCTTTCAATAATATTTCAATAAAGCCATGGGTGTTGTGTATCTTCTGGATGAATCTTTGTGGTGGAATCCATTTTGTGTGTGTTAGTGGTGCTGTGGGTGCTCCCAGCTAAATGACTTATACACAAGAATATACATCATTGGTCCAGCTCTTCTTGAAGGCAGGTCTAATGTTACCTGTCCACTTTGCAGTGATTCAGTGGACCAACTCCCCTCTCAACATCAGTTACTTTCAAACTAACGACAAATCAAAAAGTTGCAACGTGAATGTAACTTGTAACTCAACACATTATAGAAATGTAGTGTAGTAGAAAGTACAGATACTTCATGTAAAATGTAGTGCAGTAAAAGTAAAAGTACCCACATTTAATTCTACTTAAGTAAAGTACAGATACATGAAAAATATACTTAAGTACAGTAACAAAGTATTTGTACTTAGTTTCATCCCACCACTGCTGTCCACCTGAAGACAGAGACCCACATGACACATCTAATGTGTGCTTCTGTGGCACAGAGTGCACTTTTCCTCTTTTTTCTCCCTCTTCCTTGACATTTCCTCTTATATTCACAAACCGACCAAGAAGAAAATGCCCCAAATAATGAAGAAAAATCACAGTAGCAAAAACTACAAAAACACGTCAAAATACACAGCAAAACAGACTAGCCAAAACAAGGCAAAAACACTGAAGAACATGCAAACATTGCAAAAACATGATAAAATCTCTCCAGGAAAAAATACTAAAATTATTATTTACAAGATTCTTATTTATTTACACAGCACATACCTCTAAAACTTAGCTAAACTCCAAGAAACCGCACCAAAAGTTTGACTGCTGTCATTCCCCAATCTGTTATGGAAGCACGATCCATAGTGTAGCTCATTTGCATATGCGCTAAAAGGAATACTTCCGGGTCGCATGGATCACAGATTAAGGAAAATGTAATGATATAATTCCGTTTATGTATAAGAATTGTCTTAATTTACTTAGAAAGTACTGTATCTGCTCTATCTACGCCTATTTTCATGTTGCTAATTTACACAACTTGTATTTCCGTTAAAATCATCAACATATTTACGTCATGGTTAAAATGACATGCAGCTTCACCTTTGAGCGGCGCTGTTTCACCATGGAAATAATTCATTCAGTATCTTGCAGGGTTTTTCTCATTCAGCCCAGGCTGGGGGTCAGGTCTAATGCATTGCATATTATCTTAACCATAGGTATTAATGTCTATGATCTTAAAGGTTCAGTATGTAATTTCTGGAACACGCTGGAACTTAGGAACATTTTGAACAGAGACACGTTTCTGGTCCCTCCTCCTCAGAGCCATATATGGCTCTGAGGCTTGCTCTTGCCCTAGCTCTGCTGAAATTCAAATTCAAGCTCTGTTTTTATTGGCTGATTCAAATTCAAGCTCTGTTTTTATTGGCTGGTTACAAAATCTGTTTTTATTGGCTGGTTAACGGTGGGTCACTGTGGCTTTTTAGAAATGCTTTTAGAGAAGCAAGGGGACAATAGTTTTTTTCAGAGATTACTTGTCTAAAATCAGTATGTCAGGAGGTAGTGACAGAGTGAAGAAATATGTTAAAAATATGTTGTTAGAAAAGTTACATACTGAACCTTTAACCAATGATTTATAATGGAAATACGAATGGGGTAAATTAGCTACATGAAGATCAGCGTAGATAGAGCACATACTTTTCTAAGTAAATTGAGACAGTTTTTAATCAAAAACAATGGTGATCCATGCGACCCTAACAGATCGGGGAATAACAACTGCCCAGTCACGCAAACGCCGCCTGCAGCGGCTGCTCATATTTTCCCTCTCCCCACACAGCACTCAGTCATTACCGTAATGCATGAAATAACATCAGAAAACCCAGTTTCGCAGATTTCAGGGTCAGTTTGAATGATTAAAATTGCACAAAGTAGTGAGGAGTTATGGTAATTTGAAATACACGTGCCACGGTGTCACAAGTGACCCCTGTTAATAAATAAATAAATAAAATAACTTGCGATGACTATCATCATGAAAGAATCTCAGACCTTGTCCAAATGTCTAACAACCCATCTTTCTAAGCAATCACAGTTTAAATATTTTAATTAACCTCAGCCAGTCCTTAAGAGCCATAACCAAGCTTCACTGTTTTCTCTGCACCACAGCTGTACAGCTTCCTGTTCGGACGGACCTTGGACATTTACCAAGCTGAAGAGTTCCACAAACAGCAATTACACTGAAGATAAAAGTAAGTCTAATCTGCTCCTGTTGATTCATTTCAGAATTCTCATCAAACTTTAAACAAAATTAAAAATACATATTTAAAAAAACAACAACTTTATAACAAGCTCTGCCTTGGAAGCATTCAGCACTTGCTCTTCTCAAGGGTGGATGTCTCCTCTCAGTCTCCGCTTTGCTTTTGCTTTGTCTTGTCTGTGAAACTGTCTGAGAGCCTCTATCCTACAAAATCTTCCAAATATGGACTTCAATTTGGTTTCATGCAACACCGCCCCCTACGGTCACAATACACGGCGGTCACAGAATATGGTGCAACACCGGTTCGCAACGCGCTCCAAACAGGAAGTTGATTCATTTTCTGTTCTGTAACTGCAACGTGATGACGTCACTACGACTACTCGACTTGAAATTAAAAAACTCAATAGAGGTACAAGTAATCGATGTGTCGATTACTCGAGTAGTCTATTAAAGCCCTATTAAGGACAAATATTTAATTGGATTCATGATAACTGGTTCCTGCTTTTTGGATTCGGCTGGTTCCTGGTCTATCAACACACAAGGAAGACGTCGGTGGCAAATCTGGACCTGGTTAGGCTGCCTGCCTTACATGATGGCTTGGTTCATGTCTCAAAAACCCAGACTTTTGGCTGGATGGATTAGATCTCAGGGATTTTTCTCAGGCACGTTCCATTGCTATGGTCATTTAATTTGGACATTTCAAAAGCCTGAAGGTAGATGTCATTAAAGTTCTGCCCGTCCCCAAAACAATCGGGTTTATCTGAAATTTGGCTCACTGACTGGCCTTGACAGGCCGTCTTATCTCAACACGCCTGCAGAAGTTTTGTAAACTTGATGCTCTCGCCCCTCCCAACCCTTCTGCTGAGGAATTCCACAGCCTTTTCAGAGGAGCCCAGCTGAATAAACATTCTGTCATCATTTCAGGACTTGCCTCTGACCGTCCTCGGCAGCTTCCCCCCACCCCCACCCATGAGTGTGCAAAGATCACCAAGAACTGAGTCATTCTATCTGAATTCTGCAGTACGGGCTGGCATGCAACCACCTTTGAGTCCCTCTCCCCCACCCTCTGCGTAATGTCGGCGTCATTATGGGCTTGTGTTTGAGATTTTTTTTCATTACCACATTTTTGACCTTCAGAGGTCAAAAATGTGTTAGGATTTTTTTTGTCTCCAAACCTTATGTGATTTTTTTTGTCTCCAAACCTTATGTGTAATTTAACCCTAACCCTAACCCTCTGTCTAACAGATCTCACTTGTAAATTAGTCTTCAAGGCTCAATGTGACTTATCTGTTTAAATAAAGGTTGAATGCAGAAAAAGCACGAGTATATTTAAAACCCAACAAACTAACAACTAGCTAAAGGAATAATGAAGTCACGCTCAATAAGCCATGGTGATAATTCCCATGACTTGCTTTATTGGTTGGTACATGAACTCCGAATCATGAGTGGAAAGGCGTTGGGTTTCTCTCTGTCTGCGGGGCTATGCTGTATTATATTTTCGAGCCTGTAAGAGTACTGAATGCTAAAATAAATAGGCAAAAATAATGAATAAATAAAAAATAAAAAGTCATTGCATGCTTGCATGGTCTTGGCAAATCAGTCATGCATTTTCCAATTACAGCTCCTACAGTCGGCAACTCATTCACAATCACCAGAGCAGGGAAACCAAGAAGATTAGGACAAAAATGAAATGATATACAATCACATCTCTAACCAGACCATGACAGAACTAACTGATACACCCTGACTCTTCATAAGAATGGTGGAAATTATTACAGCATTTTTTAAACACAAAGTGAAAAACAAGCAAAATATCTGAGGGCAACTGCGGTAGTTGTGATTTATCACATGGGATGTAGAGCAATTAGAAGAAATTAACAATTTGCATTTTAATAACATTATTATCATCAGTTAAATGAATTCATTAGTCTTAATTAGTTTGGTATCAGTAGGACAAGTGTAGCTCCACAGTGTGTGATGGCACTAATAGCAACCTGAGGATCGTAACTAAGCAGATAGGAGATGGAGTGCAAAGGTGCAGGTGTACATGCAGGTATGCAGGAACACTGACAACAAATTATAGAGTAAACTAACTAAGTGCATAGAGTGAGAGTGCCTTTTGGGAGATTAAAGTTAAATTAACTCAATGCAGTTGTCCACGACTAAATAAATATGTAGGACTGAACTTTGTAATAAACCTTTGTTATAAATTTTACTTCTTTAACAATGTTGTACTGCATTCATTTAGTAACTTGTAGAATATAGTTTTATAACTAATTCTTCACGTTTATCTTAATCTTGGAAATAACAAGTTTACTCAAGAAAACATCTGTTCCATGTCCATTCTGTTAATATTTTGAAAACCAGCACTGACGTTTCTCTCATCTTTAGGTATATATTGAATAAATACAGACTGTGATATAAATTAACAACATGTGTCATATGGCTTCACATCAGCCTAATTCAACATGGTTTGATTAACCTTATTCTACACAATTTTGGCTTGAACAGTCATAATTACAGCTATTGAGCTAAAGTTTGACATGGTAGTTGCTAAGTCATTCTTAAGACATACCCCAAGTGCTAATGCATTTTACTAGTTTTCTTGAAGCAGAAACCATGTCTGGACAGTACGGTCGGCCCTCTACTTAAATAATGGAATGCTGTACTAGATGACAGGTTGGCTTATAGCAGGACTCGGAAAGAACTAAAGGGCATCTGGCTGGCTAAACACAGGTACAGAAAGCAAACCGGCCGCAGAGAGACAGTACATTCCCCTTGGCTGGAGGAGCAACATCCACCTTTCATCCTGCAGCGACGCCAGGTGAGCTCTACCCTGAAAATTATTTAAACCAATGCTACAGGTTCAGACAAGGTGTCAGGCAGGAGCCTAAAGTGCTATGCGTTGTCATCACTCTATGTTCCAATACAATGAGGAAATTAGTTATCTGCATTTAACCCATCACAGCTGAGATACACCGAGGTGGAGCAGTGGGTAGCTGTGTAAGTGCCCAGTGAGCAATTAGGGATTAGGTGTCTTGCTCAGGGACACCAAGACATATGGGCATGGTGGGGAGTCGAACCATCATTTTATGGTCCCAAGTTGGCTGTCCTATCTCCCCTGTAAAGGTTTGCAATGACCAGCTGGCAGGAGTGTTCTTGGATATTTCCAACCTGTCTGCAGCTCACTTCAATTCCGGTGTGCCTCAAATCCTCCATCATTGTGCCTGTGCTAAAGAAATCAATTTTCAAAGTCAAAGTCAAAGTCAAAGTCAACTTTATTGTCAGAACTGCAATATGTACAGGACATACACAGGACCGAAATTGCATTTCTCTCAGTCCCTCGGTGCAACAGTAACCATCTAAACACTAAACACTAAAACATTTAATACACATAAGCATAAAATAGTAAAAAAGTGTAACACTGTCCTGAGTTTTTTCATAATAGTATAAAAGTATGAAAATTAACACCAACACTGAAACACCAAACACCCCTAAAACACCAAACACCCAATGAACATAAGCATAAAATGAAATAATAAAAGTGTAATACTGTCCTGAGTTTTTGCATAGTAGTATAAAAAGTATAAAAAGTATATCTAATAAACTGAAGGTTCTAGCATTGACATTTGCAAAGAGTGGCACAGCAGCATATAAGTTAATGTACACAGTATATGTATGAGGTAGTTGATGTTGGTATAGAGGCAAAGTGGCATATGCAGTGAGGCACATAAGGCACATTTGGCATCCTTAGATAAGGCTAGTCAGAGAATGCTGTATATGTATCTGCAGTAGTGTAGATAAAAGTAGTGTAAATGTAAACAGTAGTAATAAATGTAAAGCAGTAGTAATAAATGTAAACAGTATTAATAAATGTAAACAGTGAATGTAAACAGTAGTATGACTATAGGCAGTAATGTAATACAAACATTAGTGCAAATATGAGAAGTAGTGCAAACTGAATGAACACATGACCGAGAGTTTAGTGAATAACCCGTTTGATGACACAGAGTCCAGTGTTAAAAACTTTGTGTTGAGTGGTAATGTGTGAGAAAGTTTTTTGTGTTAAGGCAGTTCAAATGGGAGGGGAGGCAGAGCAGGCAGAGTGTTTAGCATTCTGACTGCCTGATGAACAGAGCTGTCTCTCAGTCTGCTGGTACGAGCCTGGAGACTCCTCAGTCTCCTCCCTGATGGCAGCAGTCTAAAGCGGCTGTGTAGTGGGTGTGTGGGATCACCTGCCATGCGGTGGGCTTTCCGAGTGAGGCGTTTGCTGTGTAAGTCCTGCAGTGAGGGCAAGGAGGTGCCGACGATCTTCTCAGCTGCTTTCACGATGCGCTGGAGGCTCTTGCGGCAGGATGCAGTGCATGCACCAAACCACACAGTGATGCAGCTGGTCAGGACACTTTCTATGGCACCTCTGTAGAAGGTGCACATGATGGAGGTTGAAGCTCCAGCCCTTTTCAGCTTGCGGAGAAAGTAGAGGCGCTGGTGAGCCTTCTTCGCCAGTGCTGCAGTGTTCCTGCTCCAGGACAGGTCCTTTGAGACGTGCACTCCCAGGAACTTGGTGCTGTCCACTCTCTCCACTGCGGTGCTGTTGATGGTCAGAGGGGCATGTTGTGCATCCCTCTTCCTGAAGTCCACGACAATCTCCTTTGTCTTCTCCACGTTGAGAGTGAGATTGTTGTGTCCGCACCACAAGGCCAAGCGGCTCACCTCGTTCCTGTAGTCCGTCTCATCGTTGTTGCTGATGAGACCTACCACTGTTGTGTCGTCCGCAAACTTGATGAAGTGGTTGGAGCTGTACGATGGTGTGCAGTCGTGTGTTAGCAGGGTGAATAGAAGGGGGCTCAGCACACATCCTTGTGGGGCCCCTGTGTTCAATGTGATGGTGCTAGATGTGTTACTCCCGATCCGTACTGTCTGTGGTCTCCCGGTCAGGAAGTCTAGCAGCCAGTTACACATTGAGGTGTTCAGCCCCAGACTGTCCAGTTTATGGATGAGCTGTTGGGGGATGATGGTGTTGAATGCCGAGCTGAAGTCGATGAACAGCATTCTAACATAAGAGTCCTTCGTGTCCAGATGTGTGAGAGCTGTGTGGAGGGCAGAGGAGATGGCATCGTCGGTTGAGCGATTAGGTCGGTATGCAAATTGGAAGGGATCCAGGGAGGCAGGGAGGACAGATGTGATGCTTTTCATGACTAGCCGTTCAAAGCACTTCATCAGGATGGGGGTGAGTGCTACTGGGCGATAGTCATTGAGGCATGCGGGCGTTGCCTTCTTTGGGACAGGGATGATGGTGGTGGCTTTGAAACAGGTGGGGACGATGGCCTGACTCAGCGAGATGTTAAAGATGTCCGTGAAGACCGCTGCGAGTTCCCCTGCACAGTCTTTCAGCACACGACCAGGTATGTTGTCAGGACCAGAGGCCTTCCGGGCGTTAATCTTGATGAATGAACGCCTTACGCTGTCTGAGGACAGCGCCAGCACCTGGCCATCAGGAGAGGGGGGGAATTTTTGTGCAGGTGTGCTGTTACTTGCCTCAAACCGAGCGAAGAACTCATTCAGTTCATTCAGCGTAGAGGTTGAGCTGTCACAGGTCTGGGGGGGGGTTTGTAGTCTGTGATGGTCTGTATTCCCTGCCACAGACTGCGTGTATCCTTGCTGTCCTTGAAACGGTGAGCTATTTTCCTGGAATACTGCTCCTTGGCCTCACTGATGCCCTGGGTCAGGTTCTTTCTGGCTGCCTTCAGGCCCACCTGATCTCCCGCTTTGAAGGCAGCATTCCTGGCTTTCAGGAGTCTGTGAACCTCAGCTGTCAGCCATGGCTTCTGATTAGCCCGAACAGTGATGGTTTTGAGGTTGGTAACATCATCAATGCACTTGGCGATGTATGAACATACAGTGTCTGAGTACTCCTGGAGACATGTGTTGTTGTTTGTGGTAGCAGCTTCTTTGAACATACCCCAATCTGTGGTGTCAAAACAGTCCTGGAGTGCCTCTGAAGACCCCTCTGGCCACACTCGTATCTGCTTGCGGACTGGTTTTGTGACTTTCACCAGCGGCCTGTATGCTGGCTTTAGCATAACACAGATATGGTCAGAAGCACCAATGTGGGGGAGGGGGAGGGCTCTGTAGGCATTTTTCATGGTGGTGTAAACTTGGTCCAGTGTGTTGTTTCCTCTTGTTGCAAAGTTTATGTTTTTGTATGTTTTTGGAAATACACTCTTTAAATCTGCATGGTTGAAATCACCAGCCGTGATGAGAAAAGCATCAGGATGGGCTGTTTGTTGCTCACTGATGTGCAGATATAGTTCATTCAAAGCCTCACTTCTAACTTTGCTGTTGGAGCTTGGAGGGATATATACAGCAACAATCAAAACAGCTGTAAACTCCCTCGGCAAATAGAACGGTCTGCATTTAATAGTCATGAACTCCACTAAAGATGAGCAGTGTTTGTAGACCACAGCAGCATCCAGGCACCATGCTTTGTTGATGTAAACACAGAGCCCCCCTCCCCTTGTCTTACCTCCCTCGGGGGTTCGGTCCGCTCTGTAGCATGTTAGCTCCCCTAGCTGGACAGCATGGTCCGGAACGTTGTTGTTGAGCCACGTTTCCGTGAATACAAACACACAGCAGTCTCTCACAGTCTTTTGTGTCGTTCGTAGCAGGCGTATATAATCCAGTTTATTGTCCAAGGAGCGCACGTTAGCCAAAACCATGGATGGGATCGCCGGTTTGTGTGGGCTAGCTGCTAGCCTAGCTCTGACACCTCCGCGTTTACCCCGCTTCTGTTTTCTGTCACGCCGCTTGTGGCGTTTCCACGGCGGGCGCGAAGAAGGGAGGCTCAGGGCCGGCTTCCGCTTTCTGTCCAGCCGCTTGTGGCGCTTCCACGGCGGCCGCGAAGAAGGGAGGCTCAGGGCCGGCTTCCGCTTACTGTCCAGCCGCTTGTGGCGCTCCCACGGCGGGCGTGATGAATTGAGGCTCGGGGCTGGCTTCCAGAGCAGGCCGCAGTCACGAAACTCGTTTAGCTTCTCTTCCAGCTCACGTAGCTTCTCCTGGAGGTCACTGTTTATTCCCAAATGAGCGGTTTTTCCGACATCAAGCAGGAACTCACGGCTATACTTGCGTTCTTGAACACGTAAACATGACGAAGACGTGCCGGCACATTACGGCATGCAGGACAAAGAAGACGAAAACACTGTGTTGTCGGGAGAGAGAGAAGCCGCAGCCTTTGCACGCGCCGCCATCTTGGTAGTTAAGCCATGGTGTTTCACCTGCCTTAATGATCACTACCTTGTTGCTCTAACTCTAGTCATGGTGTGCTTTGAGAAGATTGTCCTAAAACACAGAAAGGACATCATTCCTGCTTGTCTGGCCAGCCATCAGTTCAACGACAGGGAGAACTAATCAACTGAGGATGCAGTCTTAATTTCACTTCATGCAGCATTGTCCTACCTGGAACATCATAACAGCTGTCACAATACTATGTGTATTTTACCTCAGCTTTTAACACAGTCATTCTGAAGAAGCTAGCACAAGACCTGGGGCTACCTGCATCACTGTGTCTAGATCAAGGATGTCCTTACCAACAGGCCTCAAATGGTGAGAATTGGAAGCCAATCATCATAATCACTAGTCCATAACACAGGCACACCACAGAGTTGTGTGCTTAGCCCAGTTCTCTTTACTCTGTTCACACATGACTGCACTACCATCTTATCCCCAACCACAGTTGTGCAGTTTGCAGATGACACCACTGTAGTGGGTCTTGTATCAAAAACAATGAGACTCAATGCAGAGAGGAGATCCATCAACTGACAAGATGTTTTTTTCTGAAACTGCACTAAAACCATAGATATACGGAAGGATCTGTGTTTGGATATTCCCGGAAATGGACCGCAATTATCCTTAAAAAATCCCAATATCTGGATACTTATCTTCGGCAGATCCAAAATAAATGTGGCTGTTATTCGTCAAGGGCCTGCCAAAGATAAGTATCCAGATTTTGGGATTTTGGGATTTTTTAAGGATCATTACGGTCCATTTCCGGGAATATCCGGAAATACAAGTATAAGTATATGTGAAGGATATGGAGATATACGACATCAGATCCTACCGTATATCTATGGTTTTAGTGCAGTCAGATCATTGTGGATTACAGGAGAACCAGGAAGACTGAACATGCTCCTCTCCTCACACAAGGAGAGAAGGTGGAGCGCATGGACAACATCCATTTCCTGGATATCCACATCAGTTACAACCTGCACATCTCCCACCTGATGAGATTAGGCCCAACAGAGGCTTAAGGTGGCTGAAATGTGCTGGACTCTCTTCTCAGCGGCCCACAACTTTTACAATGCCACAATAATGTTTGGCTGCTGTTGATACGCATTATTGTTTTACATTATTAGTGTTTAGCACATATCTTAGATCTTTTAGTGTACCGTTTGACATTTGTGTAGTGTATATCTTAGATCCTTATATACTATCTTTTTATATTTTATATTTTTCCTATTTGTGGATGTAACTGGAACCTTGAGTACACAATTTCATTGCACCTCATGTACCACATGTGATGTGAATGACAATAAAACTTAAACTTGAACTAGAGAGCATCCTCTGTCTCTGTGGCATATGACTGCAAACCCCATACACCATGAAAATGGACAGTTTGTACCTCTACCTTTAGGAAAGAGGTAAAGAACATTTGAACGCAAACAAGCAGACTGAGACACAGCTTCTTCCTTAGGGCTGTGAAATCTATCACCCCTGTTGCTCTCACCCCCGCTCCCTGATCATTTGTAAATTGAACATCAAACACCTGCAGACTTGCACTCACACCTCCCATGTTCATACTCACTCAATCACACCTAAAGACTGGGACTTCTGGGACTTGCACTTTGCTGGACGTTATAACACCAACATCAAGTCCACATCTAATTGCTGCTGTCTTGAAGTATACAGCCACACAACTTGCTAATTTGTCAAGCCGTGTTAATTCTTTTATAGACTATAATTCTTTATAAGATAAGATAGAATTTTATTGATTCCACAGGAAACTGTCATGTAAGCATATATATGTGTATATGTATGTATAAATATTTAGCTGAGTACCAAACAAAATTTAGTTGTGCTAACGCATAATGACAATAAAGAATCTTGATTTTCTAGTTAATTTCACATTAGGGCACATATAACTGTAATTTATATGTTTGGACCAAAAGCCTAGTCTTGTCACAAGGTCTTAGCTTTAATCTCTGGCAAGAAAAGGTAATGAGCAACAAATGTTACTTCAAGAAATGCATTAACTTCATTTTTTATGTTCCAGTTTGTCCAGAAATGGTCAGTTATTGATATTGAAAACTATCCGTCATGACACCCTGATGCATGCTCAATAATCCAGGTAGAAAAAAAAAAAGCTGTCTGGTCCTCTGGACATTCAAAAAACAAAACAAAACAAAAAAGTAGAAATGTTTCGTCTTTCGTCCAGAAGACTTCCTCAGTCTAAGATGCTATATTCAGCTCAGTCTTATAAATATCACCCTCTCACAGCAAACCAACAAACTGGTTGATCCACTGTGAGAGGGTGCTATTTATAAGACTGAGCTGAATACAGCATCTCAGACTGAGGAAGTCTTTTGGACGAAAGACAAAAAAATTTCTGCTTTTTTGTTTTGTTTTGTTTTTTGAATGTCCAGAGGACCAGACTTAACTTTTTTAGATATCAGTCATGACTCTTTTAATTGGAAAGTGGCATTGAATTACCATTGAAGGTAGGCTGACAAACAAAATCAGTGCATTTGATAATTTCTGATATGGTTATAAATGGAACCTGTGGACTTTTGTGGATTAAAGCAAATTATGAAATTGACATCATTCTACCTAAACAAGATGTGAAACACTTGAACTGACCGTTAGTTAGCAGTGCTAACTTAGCACAGCAAAACTGAAAGTTATGCACCATAACTCATGTTCCCTGAAGGAAGGGAATGAGGTGCAACATACTTGCTATGGGAATTGCGCCCCTGCGCGATTACCTGAAGGAATACAATCACGCCTTTTACGGCAGGGGGCATCACCCCGCGTCAGAGGTACCGCCTTTCAGGTACTTAAGCGACTGACGCCCCTCCATCTTTCTCAGAAATTGCACTTCACCGAGCTTTCAGCATTGAAAAGGGCCAGCTATGTTGCACCTCGTTCCCTTCCTTCAGGGAACATGAGTTATGGTGCATAACTTTCAGTTCCCTTTCAGTTCGGTCTCTCGGTGCAACATACTTGCTATGGGAACGTAATTCATTCACGCCCTTGAAATGCTCAGCAAAATGCATGTGAGAACCTCCGTCCTAAGGGACGGGCATCTCCTAGATGCTTACTACAAGGGATGCAGAGAGCAGATGCCAAGAGGAAAAAAGCCAAATGTGAGAGACATCCACATGATGTCTCACATGACCATTTATCTATACAACACTAACTAGAAACAGCCTAAGCGTGCTTCAGTAGCTTGAGTACTCATCGACTCCTGTTTCCCTTTGAGCAGGAGGAGCAATGTTTTCCTCTTTGTGTTTTTTTTTATGGCCCGACTGACAAGTGGAGCCCATCCTGACGTTGGAGATCAGTCAAGGAGAGGGGAAACCCTTCCATTATACATCTCCCAGGCAAAAAACATAAACATCAAGGGATAGCCTTGTGAATGTTATTGCTGCTTGTGTCGGGACAAAGCAACCAAAGCCTTAGGCTTTCAGCCAGTACCTTTCAGAGGCCAGGCTGAGAGTTGCCACAACCCTGGACGTGGGTGTAGAAGTTGTCCACGTGCCTGAGGCCCTGTTTACACGGACACTGTGT
Source organism: Garcialebias charrua (assembly GCA_038048925.1). Lineage (NCBI taxonomy): Eukaryota > Metazoa > Chordata > Actinopteri > Cyprinodontiformes > Rivulidae > Garcialebias > Garcialebias charrua. The sequence continues at coordinate 46,224 of JBBPBX010007039.1, read as the reverse complement.
GGAGGAAACGGATGTTTTGGGTATGTTAATTAGGTGAAAAGTTTTGCGTTGACACGGTTGAATTCTGTGGATACGACTCTCTCCCCTTCCCCCCCCCGTCCTCATGATTTCACTGTAGTTACCATGCTGGGCCATTAGATGGCGGTGTGATTTTTGGAACCTTCACTACTGCGCATGCGTGCTGCCTGAGGTAAACAGCAGTCGAGGCAGCCTGCCTCGTCTGCTTTCCTCTCTGGCTAAAATTGGCTAACTACAAGTTGTTGTCAACAAGTTAACAACAAGTTAAAGCTGGAATTTGGATAAGAGTCAACAGATTTGACACCAAGTGGGACCGCTTCATCTAACAAGCTGCACACCAGACGCTGAGTGGACTGTGGACCAGAACCGGACTTTACTCCGTGATAAACAGCTGACTTACAGCAGGTAAATCAACGTTCTTAATATTCATTCAACCTTTTATTTATACAGGCTAGCCTCGTTGAGTCACGGGGACTCATTTACAAGAGGGACCTGTCTCACTCACACCAAACAACCATCCACTCTCTCACTCACACCTAGGGTCAATTTAGAGTCACCAATCAGCCTAACAATGCATGTTTTTTGGTCTGTGGGAGGAAACCGGAGTACCCGGAGGAAACCCACGCATGCACGGGGAGAACATGCAAACTCCACCCAGAAAGGCCCCCGGACCGGGATTTGAACCGGCAACCTTCTCGCTGAGAGGCAGCAGCTCTACCAGTTGTGCCACCGTGCTGCCCAATATAATGTTTGCTTGTGTTTACTTTTATCACACAACAACTGAGTTTTTTAAAATTTATTTATTTATTTCTGCTAGGTGGAGAAGCTGTCGTTCCAACAAACAGGCAGACGGTTCGGCGGGTTCTGATGGGTCCAGATGAACACACAGCAAGAGTCCAGTTCATTAACGTAGTTACAGTTCGGTTCACGTGTTTTAATAGTGTGTTCAGTTTAATTCTCAGTGTTTGTGTTGTAAACTTTGTGGTGCTGAATAAATAAATAAATAAAAAATAAACCTGGTGTCTTCATTTTCACAGCACGTTACGCACTGTTTAAAAAATGTAACGAGTCCAGATAGATACTGTAGTTCAGATAAATTTAAACATCTCCCACGCCAACATAAATACTGTTTATTATTGTTAAACTGTTATATTTTGCAACGTGACACGTGAAATGTCAGACTGTCCGCGCATGCGGGCTGCGCGCATGTGGTTGACACAAAAGCTCCACGGGAGATGTTTACATTATCAGCGGGGGGTCAGCGAAAAACTTCCACCTTGAGAGCAGGGTCAGAAAAGTATCGGAGTCAAAGAGGGGGGCCAGCAGCATCGTGTAGGCGATAAGCAAAGTCGCAAAGAGAAAGTAGCGGTTACACTCAAAATATGCGCCGTGTAAACTGGCCCTGAGTCAGTAGGTCCCTATGAGGAGGCAATTGCCATGGTGTCCCTGACAACATTGAGATCAACTCCGGGAACCACGGTTTCTGTGGCCATCTGTGAGCTATGAGGATCAAGGAGAGGGCTCCCCATCTTACCCATTTCAATGTTGCCTCGATCAGAGGGACAGGTGGAAAGGCGTAGTAGAGCACCCCTGCTGTCCAATCATGTGCCAGAGCGTCTATCCCCAACAGAGCATCTGTCTCCTTCAGGGAGAAATAGAGGTCACAGTGTGAGCTAGCTCTGCAAGCGAACAAGTCCACAGAGGCTCTACCGAAACGTGACCATACCTGTTCCACGATCCGTGGGTTCAGGCTCCATTCCGACGCCAAAAGAGGCCCTCTTGAAAGGGCATCTGCTCCATAATTCAGATCACCAGGGACATGAGTCGCCCTAAGTGACAGAATTCTTGGAGCACACCACGTGAGCATCCTCCGTGTCAGATTGAGGAGGGCCCGGGACCTCGTCCCTCCCTCTCTGTTGATGAAGGACACCGTGGTCCTGTTATCTGATTTTACTAGGATATGATACCCAGCAACCAGACCTTTACTGAAGAAGTATTTCAATGACAGGAATACGGCCAGCAATTCCAGGAAGTTAATATGTAATTTGGCTTCCTGCTTGTTAAAAAGGCCGCGGGCGTTCTGGTTTCTGCAGATCGCTCCCCATCCTGTTTTTGAGGCATCCGTCATGATGACTACACGGGACGACACCCTTCCCAGTGAGACCCCTTCCGTGAAAACGGACAGATCTCTCCAAGGTTCCAGGGCTTTTAGACACTCTGGGTCTATCTTAACCTTCTCTGCTTGTTTAGGCAGAGCGGGTTGTATTTGTTGGTTAAACCATACCTGTATGGCCCGCATTTTCAATAATGCACGTGGCACACAAGGAATGGCTGCCGCCAAGAGGCCCAACAGGCATTGGCACGTTTTCATAGGGACCTGTTGGTCCAGCTTAAATCATCCCAGGCAATGGTGAATGGGGGAAACTCTTTCCTTCGAGAGCCATGCCCTGTACTGGACAGTGTCAATCTGTACACCCAGAAATATGGTAACCCGTGACGGAGTCAGATCGCTTTTATGTAAGTATATGACAAATCCGATAGACTCCAGGGGCCTCATGTATCAACCATGCGTGCGCACAAAAACATTGCGCACGTCACTTTCCACGCAAAAGCCCGTGTGTATCAAAACTGAACTGAACGTGAATATATGCGCATCCAGGTACATATCCACGCAAGCTCCCGAGCAGGCGTACGCACGTTTCTGTGGTTCTTGTTCCTTTGGCGACACTTACAGGTGTTTCAGAGAAACTGAAGCCCCACAGTCTGTGGTTGACTTTAAGAGCGGCTTGAAGACCTTTCTTTTCAACCGAGCATACTCTTCCTCCTCATGATTCTACTTTTGATCTGAGTTGATACTGTTGTTGATTTTAATTGTTTTATTATTTGTCTTATTGACATTCAAATATGTTGCACCTTGTAGCACTTTGAGATTTCCATTAATGAAAAGTGCGTTATAAATTGAATTCATTATTATTATTATTATTATTATTATTATTATTATTATTATTAACAGTTCAAGATGTGTAAATGATTAATATTCCCTCCAAACACACGATTAACAAGTATTACATCCACATGACGCAGTGAAATAAAGGACGCGCAACGTTGTGCCAAAAATAAATTTAACAGGAACGGATTCATTCAGCCTTACTGGAGGTTATAATAAATAGTGTAACACGCAGAGCATTTATTTAGAAACAGATATAGTTTTCCGATCTAGGATATGGCTTATCAGCCGTTTTCAGAAATAATAATTTTCCAGTTTGGCACTACTGCTGCGCTCTGGGGAGCCGTGCATCACGCGTGCATACAGAAGCAGCGGTCAAACTGTTCCACAGAGGGAGCTGCAGGTCGATCGGGACTGTGCAGTCCAGTCCACACAAAGCCGGATCATGTCCAATGGAATGGTCTCATCCATATGATTCCAAAGGCTGAGTGGTCGCGCTTGGAGCGCGCCGCGCGCACCCTCACCGGTGTCGACACGGCAGCTGGAGGTGTTTCATTATCTGCGTTTATTGTAGATTTCTCCAAAATGACACGTGAAAGTACACCTTATATAACTTGTAGGAGAGCAAAAGCTTCACAGACAGACTGCGCACAGGGCTGCGGGGCGCGCGCTGCGTCTGGAGACTCCAACATCATGTCATGAAAAGTCTCCACCAAGACGCACAGACTCGTTTCTTCACATCATCTACATAAACAAAGATCTATGTTCTAGCAAACATCCAAGTAAGTTCCTCTGTGTTTACAGTAATAATGGTAATAAACTCGTGCGCAAAGTTAATATTTCCACACAGAATGAATGAATGAGCCGGTTCGCGCACCACAGCAGGGTGCGCGCGCACACAAATACCGACAATCACTCGTTCTTTGCATGATGAACACATTTTATTACTATTCTTACTTAGGATGTTTGTCCTCACTCATATTATATTGAATTCATTATTTTCCCGAATCTAGAAATCATTTCTGATCGCGCAGGGATCAAACAAACATGTCCTTCACACATGCAGGAAGTAATTTGCATCTGTTTAACATATGTAAATGTAGGCGTGTCAGGGGAGGTGTCTCACGTGCGCTCAGTTCCACGTCAATTGTGATGTACAAAAGGAATGTGCGTGGATTCAGGTGTACGCACAGTTTGATAAATCTGGATCTTTTTGTGCGTAGACACTTTTCTGGATTTCACCGTACGTCACTTTTCAGTAGGAAATCCACGCAGGTTTTTGATACATGAGGCCCCAGGTGAGAGATCACCTTAAGGGAGTGTGACAGTGCCTGCCTTCTGCTTCCCGCCAGAATTAGCAGGTCGTCCAGGTAATTCAAGACCCTGAGTCCTTGATTCCTAAGAGGGGTCAGGGCTGCATCCAGACATTTAGTAAATGTACGTAGAGCCGTCTTTAAACCGAAGGGTAAGGCTTTGAATTCATACGCGTTTTCTTCGAATGCAAAACAGAGGAACTTTCTGCGTCTCCTCCACATGCCTATATGGAAATAGGCATCTTTCAAATCCACTGTACATGCATAGTCTCCTGGTATCAGAGACTGGAGAACATGCCGTAGTGTAAGCATCCTGAACTTGAAAGTTTTACTTCTTTTATTGAGAATCCTGAGATCCAGAATCGGTCTCAAGGAACGGTCCTTTTTGGCCACCAGGAAGTACTTGCTTTAGTGGCCAGAGCATAGTTTGCGTCCTGAGACCAAACTAATCACTCCCTTTTGCAGCATCGTTGAAACTTCCTCCCTCAGCACGTGCGCGTGTGCAGGGTTGATCTTAGATTGCAACACCCCTGAGAAGCAGCGCGGTCTCCTTGAGAACTGCAACTTGAGCCCGTGACGTATTGTTATCATGACCCAATCGTTTGGCAGACAAGCCTCCCAGGCCTACGCTTGCACGCTGAGCCTGGATGGCATGTTAAATTGCTGCTCCTTGTGTTTCCGGTCTAAGGGGTGAACTTTGACCCCTCTCGCGCCTTTTCGAGCAGGCTACTCGGCCCAACAGAAGATATCGCAAGATCAGGCCGTCTCTGGTGAATCTCGTGTACAGGTAGTCCCCGACTTATGAGCGCCCTGACCTACGAGGTCCCGGACTTACGAGCATGCATCTCATAAAAAATAAAATAAAAAAAAATTACTTTTGTAGGGATACAGCACTCTCATGTCCGTATGGGATATGGGCCTCTCCACATCTCTCTGAAACTCTCAGTGTTACACCTTCTTGAAACTCTCAAGGAGTTTCTCAAGGACAAGTGGACTCTATATTGGTTAACAATTATTATGGATTAATGGACACTAATTAATCAGATTGAACTTTCTCTTTAATGTGTGTTAATTCAGAATTGATCAAACAGTATTTTTTGTCATTTCAATGATGATTTTACTAAACTGGTATATTTTAAATATGACAAAGTTAAGAGAACATCTCAGAATGATCATGCTTTGAACTGTCTGCTCTAGGCAGAATAAGTGTCGAAAGTTGAAGGAACAATTCTCCGTCTATTTGTTTGAACTGTTTTTGGAACGAAAGAGAAGTTCTAGACATAACTTAATCTTCGGTCTCCCGTCCGTTCTAAAAACAATTCATCTGTGCTTAAACAGAGAGTGCTCTGTTTTCACACCTGCAGGTTTTTGTTTTGTCTCCGTGCTGGGACTCAGTTCTCAGCACTCACTGAGTTTTTGAGTTCTCGGGGAGAAGGGAAGACGCACGGACGTTTTTCTCGAAGCTGGAGACGCCCGGTCATTGTGCCAACTCGACCCACGTCTTCAGCAAAGGTTCAAACAGCACGTCAGCTGTGAACCCCTTTCGAGTGTCACAGCTCCAAGCGGTGACTCTCTTTCTGAAGTTATCTTGAACAAAACCAGAACCAGGCATCACTCTGGGAGGCCGACGCAGACGGTCTCGAGACCGTGGCAAGATGAAAGTGGTCGCCTGTAAAACGCAGCAGATAGCACGTCTGGCTTGACTAATTTACCGGAGTCGAGACAGGATCATCTTCACGAAGGTAAAAGTGTTTCATCACGGGACGGACGTCCAGCCGAAACCGAGCAGAGGGTGCTATCTCTGGTTAACATCTCAAGATAAGATTCAACCATTTCATTTCAATCTTTTATCTTTCCTCCTTAAACTCCTCCTTATGTTTGTTTTCATCATGGTAAACTTTAAGTAATGTGCCAACAGAAAGTTCCAACTGTCTGTTTGTTTTAATTTGAATTCTTGTCAACGTAGTTATTAAATCAGAGCTAATATCGATACAAATGTTTAATGTAATTCTTGTGATAGTTTCAATAAAAGGTCTATTTTTTGGTAGACCAATATAAATTGAATCTCTTGTGAAATTACATTTCTGGCTAATCACATCACAGATTTATTGATTTATTCTGAAAAAGTTGAGACCCCGTGAATTGGTGGCATGTTTGTGCAGATAAAAGTCTGCTCATACCTGCACATCTAAAGATATAGGTAAGTCAGTAAACTGACCAGAAAGTCCTATATCTCTACAATAATGGTGGTACAGTAAGTGTTTAAATACCTTACCCCACCTTATTCCTTTACATATTGGTGGCCGCGTACAAGTCTTCTGAAAGATTAAATTGATAAGTTGTTTTTGTAGCTTATTTTTTGTTAGTGTTGTTGGCATTAGTTTTACATCCTGGTTTTGGGCTTATAAGAATGGTTTTGGCTGGTGGGTGTCTCAGAGATTGCTGATAGTGGCGTGGTCTGGGGTGTTTTCCCGTTAGAATTGTTCTTTACTTTCACTTTTGAACGTGTGTTTTGGAGCTGCGGATGAATGAATGTTTGTTTTTGTGAGACGTTTCATTACGTGTCGCGAGACTGCATGCATTTTTTCGTTTTGTGACCGCCGTGTCACCTCTGCTTCATTTTATTACATCTGCGATTTTCTGTTGAAGCTGTGTCACACATTTGCTGCTCCATTTTTACCTAATCTGTTACAACGTGTTTGCCGAGGTTCGGGAAAACCCACTCCGCTAGTTTGGGCCGGACCGAGATCCGGTTCCGTTTGACGTAAAGTCCGTTGTTGTACACAGTTAGCGTGCTGCCTCCCCTGGGGGCGTGAGAGTTGGCTTGGATGTGTTGTGCTCGTTAACAGAATTTTCTGCGGTGTAAAAGTCGTTTATTTTGTGGAAGAGAGTCCAGTACTGTACTTTGGGTCGAGCTAAAGCTAAACGGTACCGACAAGATGGCTGCTTAAAACGCTGTGATTGGTCCATTGTGTGTTGTGTTCAAAGAACGTTGGTTTCTGTAGACTCTGGTTGTCAGGTTCATTTTTGTACACATTTCTGACAGTTTATTTGTGTTGTTTGAGTTCTATGCACGTGGTATCGTCGAAGACTGGCTTAACCGCGGTGTTTTGCGATATTTATGACTGTTTTAGAACGTTGAAAAGTCCGTTCCTCGCTAGAGTTCAAAAGACCGCAGGTCCGTGAACGCACCGCTCGAACGGCACGTCGCACGTGGGCGGCGTTAGGTTTGGAAGACACAGTTTCCCATGAACACTTGGGTTTTGGAACTACAGTTCTGTCTTCGCTGTGAGTGGTCGATTACGCTGTAAGTGTTGACGCTTGCGCAGTGGGTGAGGCCCGCTCCTCGTCAATTTTCACTTCACAGCTGCTGGTCCCAGACGAGTTTCCGTGCTTGTTTGTCCATTACTGTCATTGAAAAGACTGTTTAAACGCGGTGTTTTTGAGATTTTAATGGGTGGATTGAGTCGGTTGCTCTGAGACCGCCGATCGCCATGTGACCAGGTCACGTGACACCGATTTTGCTGGTTTTATGAGGACCGACCTTATTTCTTTTAAACGCAGTTTAAAAGGTTTCACAGTTCAACCGATTTTGCTCGCATGAGTTCGTTTTTGTGAGCCTGGGGCTCTGAAGCTGTACCACGTAACGCTTTGGGTCTGTCTGCTTGATGCTTTTCATCCGTGTTAGATGTCTGTGGGCTAAAGGCTGCAGCTTCGCTCACTGGTGATAACAGCGCCTCTATAGCGGTCAGATAGAGAAATTACAGTCGCTGTGATAAACTCACTTCCAGCGCTGTGCCCCCTGCTGGTTACATTAGAAGACGCAGTCTTCCTGTAATGTGTACATGTTGAATGTTCCTGTGTTAAACGGGTAACATTTTGAAATATTGTCCTCACAGCACACTTTTCATTTGATTTTCACATATATTCAAATGTTGATGGCAGAACAGTTACACAGATTTAATACAGACATGTCTGTTGTTGATAAAATTTGACACTTTTATCATTGATTCTGTGCAAAACAAACTGTCTGTTTTTATTTTTATTTTAAACTGCAAGTTTAAAATAACACACATGGGGCTTCTTTTGTTTTGATTTTCACAAAAATCTCACAACGACAGCCGTTTTTGTTTGACCTTGTCACAGGTCGACAAATTACTATAAATCACTGATTTTTATTTCATTTAACATCTTGGATGTTTTCTGAGCAGCTCATACACTTTGCATATTTGCAAGCTGCGAAATGAGACCCGCTTTACTTGATTTTTCACAGAAAATCAGTACAAAGATGGACGTTCAAACAGGTGAACCACCTGAGGAGGCCTCTTGTTCTGTGTATCCTAGATGGATGGATGGGGGCCTTGGGATTCCTGCCCGTGCTTCCCGCAAAGTGGGGGAATCTGCTTCATCGTATGCTAATTACTTAGCTGCTAGGAACGTCCGTCAGGATAAGTGGGAAAATCCCCTGTCATTCTACGACAGGCTAATCTCGGTCTACTCCGGGGGAAAAACTGTCCCTGGATTAGAGGAAAATATGGAGTTTAAACGTCTTTTCATTATGAATCTTATGCCTTTTCAAATGAAATGTGTTCATTTCAAGGTTGATTGCAAAAAAGATTCCATGGAAGTGATAAGACAATATGCTACGTCAGTTTTTGAGGCCGAAATACAACCTAGGATACCATCAGAGGTTTGTACAGGTCAAAAGGTCACATCCCACTCGCAGGAAGTAGTAGAGGTTCCCTCTCCTTCAAAGTGCGAGAGGTCACAGGTTTTTCATAATGACATACATCAGCATGGTGCTACGAGCTGTAGGAGTTCTGAACCCCCTGCCCCTCAGGTTGAAAACCTTGAGAGGAGCAGAGAACCACACAAGGTAGGTGTTCGCTCTCTAGATGAACCAAGATGGTTCAGATCGAACCAAAAGAGTTCTCACCTAGGTCTCACAGTGGGTGAACTTCGAGAGAAGTTGATGTCTGGGAACCGTGACCCTTTGAAAAAGGGTCTGTCCCGACATGTGCCCCCGAGAAGCGGCCCTCCTGCCCCTGCCCCTCGAACTGCACAGTTTGAGACATGCAATGAGTCACACATGCTCCAGATTATGGAAACGGCGCCTCCGCGCGAGGACGTGACTGAGGTTGTGGTTTGTTTGTCAAATGATTTAAATGTTACGGTGGTTGACCAAGCTGACACAACGTATGACGTTGTCCTTGATGATAACACAAACAACAACCTTGTTCCACCTGATGAAGCGACGCGCAGCACTGCCTTTTGCAACAACTCAGTGCACATGGTTGACAACAACAACGTCAACACTGACATAAATGCTGACAGCAAACAAATTGCTGAAAATCCGCATCCTGAAGGTCATGTGGCAGACTGCCATCATGATGCTGACAGCGACGATGATTACACAGACGGAGTTACACGTACTCAGAGGCGTGTGCTTAAACCTAGAAGGTTTCTGTGTAAATTTATGAGAATGGGGCACGCTAAGAAAGCTTACCTGCCACTCAGACTGGAAGGGGTGTTCTCGCGAGAAGCACTCCTGGATAGCGGCTCAGACGTGACTATCATGTCGGCCGAGCTGTTTGAGAGGCTACGGACCGCCGCTAACAGTGTTGGCAGAGTGATACCCCAGACAGAATGTGCTATAGAGTTGCGAGGACTGTCGGAAGTGGGAACAACCATGACAGCTATTGCCATGGTTCACATGCAGATTGGCGAGACGACAATTTACCATCCGGTACATGTGTCTACAGTGAACTCCATCCCATTTCTGGTCGGCCAAGATTTTATAAGTCGCTTTGAAGCGATTATAGATTATGGCAGTCAGACAATGTGGGCCACAGTGAGCAGTCCACTGCCATTCGTGGTACCTCCCCAAGGTCAGGACACTGACTGTCTAACAACAGGTACCGCTGAGGTCACATGGGATTCCCCAACCGAGACCACAAGCCCGGTAAGTGAACCTTCATATACAGGTGAGACAGAGGAGACTCAACAATTGGACCAGACTCTGGCCCATCACGAGGACCTCCTCTGCGAGCTGACACCTTCAGCACTCACTGAACACTACCTACCACCGGTAGAGGGAGGTGTGGTGATCCAAGGGTCCCACACCGATGACGCTGTACTGTCCTGTGGGACAGATAATTCGGCATACAGCCAAGCTTGCAGTGAAGTCTTGGTTCAAGGACATCTGAGCCCACAAGGTGACAGTCTACAACACTCTGACAGTCACTTGGACTTCATTGTTACTGATTTTGAGGACCCCTCCTTAAACAAAAGGGGGGCAGACTCACACTTCCTACCACAGGTAGAGGACGGTGTAGAGATCCAAGGATCACACACCGAGAACGCTGTGCTGTCCTCTGGGACAGGTAATTCAGTTATCATCCAAGCTTTCAATGAAACCTTGGTTCAAGAGCATTTGAATCTAGAACTACTCAGAGATGACATAGTTCTTACAGACTCAAAGAGCACCTCTTCATTCATGAAGTGGGAAGACATACATCACAACGACGGTGACAAGCTTGCGACGGCGCCGACAGTTGTGACACACCTGCATTACGCAGAAAGAGGTAAACGTACAGAGGTACGTTGGCCGAGACCTATAAGGTTCCTGTACAAGGTTCCCCATAAACTGCGCGAACAGCTTAAACTAAACAATGGCATCCTAACTCGTGCCCATGGACGGACGTCCACACCCGTGCGCGTGGTCCCTCATGACCACAGGGGGGTGATGTTAGGTCATGCCCATGTCAAGGACAAAGATTTCAATAACCCCACAAACGACAAAGATCTCGCAAACTCACAGACTTCATGGGAAAACAAGGTCGTCCAAGCACAGGATAGTAAATAAACTAAACAGTTTAAACTATACTAGTTGCGAAAAGAAACCGTTCCAACTAGAACTTAGAAACGCTAAGCATAAAACCCACAACAAAAAACTAACCTTAACAACCGTTTAAATCTGCAGGATTTAATTGACATCGGTTATAAAGCTAAGAACTGTTTTTCTTGTGTGTAACACGTTGGAATCTGACGACCAGAGTGAGTTTGACGTAGTGAAACGTTGTGTTTAGTTGCTTGATTGCTACTTTTGTGTTATTGAAGTTGTTATTGTTTTCTGAACACTCCCAGCCAAAAGAGGTTTTGATTGTTGATTAGTTGAAGACTTAAATGGATTTTAACTATGCCAACATGCTGTTCATTTTGTTAAAGATCTCAATCTTTGATGAGTCATAGTAGATTAATACTACTTAAGGTACTATAATCTACACTGATCTCCCAATCATTTATGTAGAACCGATGCGATCGTTTCTATTCTAGATCTATTCATTTTGATGAGTCTCGCCATAGACTTCAAAATTTTTAGGGATTACCAAATCTTGCGTCGTTCGTCTAAAAGACAACAGACATTTAGACCAAACTAGTTTTCATTTTTGTATTTTAGTTTAACCTAAACTAAATAATGAATGGAGGAATAGTTTGAAAGAAGAGGCCTTCGTTACAGAAGCCCTCCACATTTCTATAGGTATAGATCCCTATTTCTGATTTTTACAGCATTGATCCACCCCTTAATTGGTAATTGTAGCTGATCTAATCCATGATAGCTTACATACCAGGTGCATATAGGTAAGGCTTAATGTAGAATCCCTATCATAAGCCCACCTAAAACCACATAATTGCATGACACATTGAACCAGGGTGGCACCGACTGGAAGCCATCCAGCCTGCAACCTTCGATGTGGGGACCTGCTGATCCAACGTTGGTCTTCAACCTTCATCCAAGGCCCGCCTCCTCTGCTTCAATCGAGGGATCCCCTCTACATGCTGATTAAATTCCATTCTTGCTGATGAAATCAATAACCCCCATCGTTGTGGATTTACCGTTGTGGATTATAAGACTTTGTTTCCAAGGGATCACAGACTCAGTTTTCCATGGGTTAACAGACTATGTTTTCCAAAGGATTGAAAGCTTACCGCAAAGGGATTACCTACGAACAGTATGGAATTTCCAAAAACATTATGGGAGTATAATTTTGAACTTTTTGATTTTTCTTTTTCCACTTGCTGGATTACATAGAGGTCAGAGACATTCGGTGGTATCCTTTCGTGTTGGAACTCATCCCCAAGGACAGGCGATGATTTCCAAAAAGGGGGACTGTAGGGATACAGCACTCTCATGTCCGTATGGGATATGGGCCTCTCCACATCTCTCTGAAACTCTCAGTGTTACACCTTCTTGAAACTCTCAAGGAGTTTCTCAAGGACAAGTGGACTCTATATTGGTTAACAATTATTATGGATTAATGGACACTAATTAATCAGATTGAACTTTCTCTTTAATGTGTGTTAATTCAGAATTGATCAAACAGTATTTTTTGTCATTTCAATGATGATTTTACTAAACTGGTATATTTTAAATATGACAAAGTTAAGAGAACATCTCAGAATGATCATGCTTTGAACTGTCTGCTCTAGGCAGAATAAGTGTCGAAAGTTGAAGGAACAATTCTCCGTCTATTTGTTTGAACTGTTTTTGGAACGAAAGAGAAGTTCTAGACATAACTTAATCTTCGGTCTCCCGTCCGTTCTAAAAACAATTCATCTGTGCTTAAACAGAGAGTGCTCTGTTTTCACACCTGCAGGTTTTGTTTTGTCTCCGTGCTGGGACTCAGTTCTCAGCACTCACTGAGTTTTTGAGTTCTCGGGGAGAAGGGAAGACGCACGGACGTTTTTCTCGAAGCTGGAGACGCCCGGTCATTGTGCCAACTCGACCCACGTCTTCAGCAAAGGTTCAAACAGCACGTCAGCTGTGAACCCCTTTCGAGTGTCACAGCTCCAAGCGGTGACTCTCTTTCTGAAGTTATCTTGAACAAAACCAGAACCAGGCATCACTCTGGGAGGCCGACGCAGACGGTCTCGAGACCGTGGCAAGATGAAAGTGGTCGCCTGTAAAACGCAGCAGATAGCACGTCTGGCTTGACTAATTTACCGGAGTCGAGACAGGATCATCTTCACGAAGGTAAAAGTGTTTCATCACGGGACGGACGTCCAGCCGAAACCGAGCAGAGGGTGCTATCTCTGGTTAACATCTCAAGATAAGATTCAACCATTTCATTTCAATCTTTTATCTTTCCTCCTTAAACTCCTCCTTATGTTTGTTTTCATCATGGTAAACTTTAAGTAATGTGCCAACAGAAAGTTCCAACTGTCTGTTTGTTTTAATTTGAATTCTTGTCAACGTAGTTATTAAATCAGAGCTAATATCGATACAAATGTTTAATGTAATTCTTGTGATAGTTTCAATAAAAGGTCTATTTTTTGGTAGACCAATATAAATTGAATCTCTTGTGAAATTACATTTCTGGCTAATCACATCACAGATTTATTGATTTATTCTGAAAAAGTTGAGACCCCGTGAATTGGTGGCATGTTTGTGCAGATAAAAGTCTGCTCATACCTGCACATCTAAAGATATAGGTAAGTCAGTAAACTGACCAGAAAGTCCTATATCTCTACAATAATGGTGGTACAGTAAGTGTTTAAATACCTTACCCCACCTTATTCCTTTACACTTTTTTTTTTTTTTAAATAAATGAATACATGTACAGTACTGGACAGTCACCAAGCACTTAGCCTATCCTAACACAGTTTTTAAAGATGAAGGAATAAGTTGAATTGTCTCCCTTTCACATAAAGGGAGCAAGCTCCCTATGGAGCCTGCAGGGAGGAGGGAGACAATTCAACTGACTCCTTCATCTTTAAAAACTGTGTTAGGATAGGCTAAGTGCTTGGTGACTGTACAGTACTGTACATTTATCTATTTATAAATAAAAAACAATAAAAAATAAAAATACTGTATATACTGTATATTTTTAATAAATAGATAAATGTACAGTACTGTACAGTCACCAAGCACTTAGCCTATCCTAACACAGTTTTTAAAGATGAAGGAGAGTTGAATTGTCTCCCTCCTCCCTGCAGGCTCCATAGGGAGCTTGCTCCCTTTATGTGAAAGGGAGACAATTCAACTTATTCCTTCATCTTTAAAAACTGTGTTAGGATAGGCTAAGTGCTTGGTGACTGTCCAGTACTGTACATGTATTCATTTATAAAAAAAAAAAGTAAAAAAAAAAAAATATATATATATTTTTTTTTTTACTATGTGATCCTACTTACGAATTTTTGACTTACGAGCGCCCCCTAGGGACGGAACTCGCTCGTAAGTCGGGGACTACCTGTATCTTACTGTGGTTCATAGTTTGACCGTGAGGTCTGGGTTTTATAAAAATGGGACTCGAGTCAAGAACCAGGGCAGTCTATGCTTTGGTACTTTTATTATTGTACATGTCTGAAACAGTGTCTGTTTTGTTTACATATACAGTCGGCGAGTCATATTCGGTATGCGCACACATGTCACCAGCTCCTCGTGGTTTTCTACGAGCAGAGACTGGGATCAGAAAGTTAGGTTCCCGTACCTCGTGGGCGGGTGAACCTGTAAAAGTATCAGTTCGTCCTGGTTCATCAGGTCCGGAACTGGTTTCCGTAGGAAGAGGTCGAGGTATCACTCGGACGGTACTGGGAAGCCTCATAGTCCCCAGCGGGTCTCTTTCATGGGAGACCATGCGTGTTTTCCTTTGGTGGGACAAATTTTTTCCCTTGGCAAACCCTCGCGGAGGGCATCCGCTTGATTGCGTCTTTGTTCCAGCCTTGTCTGGACACGTTCCAGGGCTCTCCCGAAGAGTCCCGTCGACTCGATCAGGTGCTGTAGGAAGGTGGACCTCTGGTTTTCCGGGAGGTCCGACAGTATTAGCCAAAGATGGCGTTGGGCGACAACTATTTCTGCCATTGCTTTGCCCTGTGAAAAAGCTACTGTCCCCATCATGCTGAGCACGAGGTCAGAGGCACGGCGGGCCTCCTCTATGGCCTCGGTTGCGGCTTACTCGTCTTTTGTTATATTTGGATATCCTGTAGTTTTTCCGCCAGGTAGGCCTGTACCATGCTCGACGTATTCAATGCGCGAGCCGCGAGGACTTGGACCTTGTAGCACTTCTCGAGTTGTTTTTCCAAAGCGTGGCAGGCCCTACTGGGTAGCGCTGGTTTCATTCCCGTGGCTGTGGGAGCCAGGTGAGCCGCCAGAGACTCCTCTATCGGGGGTGCACTGGCAAGACCCGGAGCCTCCATTCCCACGACATCCAAAAGTCGGGACAAAGGCAACATGATAGGAGCCCTGGGTTCCGCCCAGGAGCGTTTGAGTTCCATTAGAAGGTCCAGAAAAATTGGCATTTTCTGCGACGTTGTCGGTTGCTTCGCATAGAAATAGTTTCCCGCCAGGCTTGTAGCCTGTTGGCGAGGCGTGGGGTCTGGCCACGTGACCTGCAGGGCATCAGCAGCCCTATGGCACAGGTCGAAAAGGGCAGGTACCGACAAGTCCGGTTCCGGAAAGTTCTGCGTCAGGTTCTGTGAGGAATGAACAGTTTCTCCCTTGTCACCGTATTCAACGTCTATGTCGGACACTTCTGGTGTTGAGTCCTCAACGGCAAGTGAGGAGTCCGACGTGTTGTCCTCCCCGACTCGGCCACTGCACTCCAGGTCCACATTTCAGGCTCCGGTTCTGGAGCAGGCAGGTTAGTGCGACGTGCGACCTTCATCGCCGCGGCCCTTGCCATAGATTTGGCCAACGTGTCCGTGCGGCGTTTCCTCACTGTGGCCGTCATTCGACGACAGTGGAGGCAGGAGTCGGGGGATTCCAGTGCTTTGCTCGCATTCAGGATCCCTAGGCAGACAGGAAAGGCCTCGTGGGTGTCCGTCGCCGAGAGGGAGTAGCCGCATCCGCTGGGGCATGGGCGCGAGCGAGGACTCGTCGTCCTGGTTTTCTTTTTCTTTGTCCTCCGCTTTCCCTTCTCGGGAGCCATGTCCGGAGACGAGAAGAGTAGAAGTTGGTCCTAGTTTTGTTTTGGTCGAAGCCGTCTTCTCCGTCGTCTTGCTTTCGTCTTGCTTTCGCTAGTAGACTGCTAGTAGATTAGCAGAAGGTTGTGACGCAGTTAGCGTTGTCGAGCGAAGCTGCGGAAGAGAAGAAAAACTTTGGGTAAGTAGAAAAATGCTGGACTAGCTTTCGCCAGCCCAGTAGTACGCAGGAAATTTTTCTCTGTACGCTCAGTGTAGGGAGCAAGCTCACCTCAATCAAGCGACGCGACAACAGAGAGGTCCCGCAATGTTCAGGTGTATCAGCGAGGTGAAGGGCAAAAAGAGAAAGATGGAGGGGCGTCAGTCGCTTAAGTACCTGAAAGGCGGTACCTCTGACGCGGGGTGACGTCCCCTGCCATAAAAGACGTGATTGTATTCCTTCAGGTAATCGCGCGGGGGCGCAATTCCCATAGCAAGTATGTTGCACCGAGAGACCGAACTGAAAGGGAACTTCTGTTATCATGTTCTCTTCGTGCCTTGATGGGACACACTTCTTGCTCTAACAACAGTCAGAAGATTTCAAATGCAAATATAAAAACTTTCATGTTTCAGTGAAGACATCTATTCATTTTAAAGCTAACACTGTTTCCCTGGCATGTAATGAACTCAGTAGGAAAGCTAAGTTAATCCTCATGACTGATTATCATCAATTAATTACTGGTTACATGCTGAAATGAAACATCCGTATCCACAGTATGACGTTAAATATCTCGGATGATTCAGCTAAATCCTGAAATAGCCACAATAAAAAAATTAAAAAATACATTAAAAAAATACTCCAGGGAGCTACATCTACAGTCCAATCTGTCTTGGCTGCAGTGCAGTGTGTGGTGTCTGCATGAGTAATTATGAATGTGTATGCTGGTTTTGTGTGTATCACTGCTGGAAGAGGTTAGAGCAGGCATTCCAGTCAATAAAGTGTAGCAATGTGATTGACTATAATTTAGTTTGGACTAAAATTAAATGACCACACACTTAAATGAATATTGGAAATAATTATGCATCCAAAAAATATATGTGTTGCACAAAGGATTCAAACAATGTTTGTTATGTAGAGACTGTGGTTTCAGGTCAGCAGAGAAGACACACAGCTATTTGGCAAACTAAAAGAAAAACAAGGCTGTATATCCTGCTTTGTAGTCCAATCATGTTAGATACAGTTGGCAGCATGCACAGCTAATAGTCAAATCTTTCTGTAAAGCACTGTATTGTGCATCTGTTTCAACAATAACTAAATTTTTGGTACATCTAAAAGTAAAAACATTCAAGCATATTTTCTCTGTTTTGTTTCCAGAAAGAATCCACTTTAATTGACACAACAGTTCTGTGTAAAGTATATTCAACAGAGTTCAGTCAGGTCATCTACTGTATACATATTAAATCATGTCCAACAGATGAGTTGTAAATTAGTTTTATTCCATTTGCTTCACTTATCATTTTGTTGCTTTGAACAACAATGTATCAAACATGATTCTATAAATCAATAGTAAAAAAGAGCATTTATGTTAGGGAATTTTTGGTCAAAGTTTATGGATGTTTTTAACTACTATAGCTGAGAATAACTGTGCCCATGAATCATATGTTTGGGTTAATAGAAATCTGGATGAGGAGATGGGTGAGGCGGTTGCATGCAGCTATTGGTCCAATGATGCCTCCGAGTCTGTGAGCTCAGCTGAACTGATAAGGTTTAACAACAAGCTTCATCATGCACGGACTGTGGCAGATTCTTGCCACTGGTCTTCATGCATGTACTTCCTGTATACCTGTGTGTACTTCCTGTATATCTGTGCAGCCTGTCCTGAAAATCTGTCCTTGCAAGTAAAAACTGAAAAAAAAAAAAAAAAAAAGTTTTATGTTGTCGAGTGTAGCTACTTTTGAGTTAGTGAGATAAAGTGAAATTATTTTTCTCCAACAATTTCTTTATCAGAGATTGTCTTATTTTCATCAGTAGATCCTGTAACAAGGAGACAGGATTAGTACAAAACACCTAAAGACAGTCTCTAATGATGGCTGCAACTGTTGGAGACTAATTGGTGATTTAAAATGATGAAAAAGTTGACAAGTTTTAATTTGTAAGTTCCAAGTATTGACTGTAAACCTGGGAAAGCATGACTCACTGCAGAGACAATGGTAGCTTGGGAGGGTGATATACTTGTAAAACAATAGCACAGAAATGAAGCTCGGCACCACAATTACAAGAGGTTTTTAACACATAAACTTGTTGATGCACACTTCATTTTAGAAGTGAAACCAGTAGATAGAGTATCAAGTTAGAAATAAAATGTCCTCTTTTATTAGCAACCCTCAAATACCTCAGCTTTGAAATAGTGCTCAAACTGACAATTTTATATTTTAGACTAGCTTTCTTTAAACTATATTTTAAAGGTCCACCGACATGATTTTTTTTACTAATCATAAAATTGCTCAATATATA
>JBBPBX010007038.1:47175-66444 GCA_038048925.1 Garcialebias charrua | reverse complement strand
TCGGATGTTTCTGTAAATTATACAGGTTTTTTATGACTCCAGAAGTCTTACAGGTTTTTAAAAACGCAACATCAAATTATTGTACGCCTCAGAGTCAGCCTGTAAGGTCATCCTCCCCGTTCTTGTCCCCTTCCCCACTACAGTACCGTACTTAGACTGTACCTGCTCCGCCCCGCTCTCCTCACTGCTCTGGTGCTCGAACAACATGTAAACAACATGTAAACAACATGTAAACAACATGTAAACAACATGTAAACTTTCATTCAACCTTTATTTAGGCAGGTTAATCTCATTGAGCCTCGAGGACTCATTTACAAGAGAGACCTGGAAACAATTCTAACTGTCGTGCCCAGTTAAGGAGGAAAAGACGAGTGGAGGGAAAGCGCAGCACAGACGGAGGGACAGGACAAAAGGTCAAAGGATTTCTCTGTTGCAGAAATAATTTGGTTTGCTGATCAATAAAGAGTTTTTGCAGTTTTCACACCAGCTGGTTCTGCAGCAGCCTGAGCTGTGATGACAGAGTTCTGTGCATGTACTGGTACAGAGACTTGTTGTTTGCATTCACATATGAAATGAAATGGTTTTATCTTTTATCTTTAGAAACCAGGTTGACAAAGTAAAACAGTCAATAATATTATTTTGAAAATCAGAATGTCAGCTGACAGGGCGGCACAGTGGATGAGATTTGCCTCTCAGCAAGAAGGTTGCCGGTTCAACTCCTGGACAGGGGCCTTTTTGGGTGGAGTTTGCAAGTTCTCTCCATGTGTGGGTTTCCTCCCACAGACCAAAAACATTCATAAATAAAATAAATGTCACATTTTTGTCATCTGTGTATGTTTCCCATACAAGACGAAATTCGTCTCTGCATTTAACCCAACCACCACCAGGTGGTGCAGTGAGCAGCCATAGAAAGCGCCCGGGGAGCTGGGGAAATAGGTGTGCACTCATAGACACCCCAAGGTGTGTAGTGGCCGGGGTTCGAACCTGGGTCCTTCGGGTCCCAAGTCGGAAGCCCTGCCTCTACACCATCTTGGCCCCTACATGTTAGACTGATTGGTAACTCTAAATTGTCCCTAGGTGTGAGTGAGAGAGAGTGAATGGTTGTTTGTCTCATGTGTCTCTGTGATGGACTGGAGACCTGTCCAGGTGTCTCTGTGATGGACTGGAGACCTGTCCAGGTGTCTCTGTGATGGACTGGAGACCTGTCCAGGTGTCTCTGTGATGGACTGGAGACCTGTCCAGGTGTCTCTGTGATGGACTGGAGACCTGTCCAGGTGTCTCTGTGATGGACTGGAGACCTGTCCAGGTGTCTCTGTGATGGACTGGAGACCTGTCCAGGTGTCTCTGTGATGGACTGGAGACCTGTCCAGGTGTCTCTGTGATGGACTGGAGACCTGTCCAGGTGTCTCTGTGATGGACTGGAGACCTGTCCAGGTGTCTCTGTGATGGACTGGAGACCTGTCCAGGTGTCTCTGTGATGGACTGGAGACCTGTCCAGGTGTCTCTGTGATGGACTGGAGACCTGTCCAGGTGTCTCTGTGATGGACTGGAGACCTGTCCAGGTGTCTCTGTGATGGACTGGAGACCTGTCCAGGTGTCTCTGTGATGGACTGGAGACCTGTCCAGGTGTCTCTGTGATGGACTGGAGACCTGTCCAGGTGTCTCTGTGATGGACTGGAGACCTGTCCAGGTGTCTCTGTGATGGACTGGAGACCTGTCCAGGTGTCTCTGTGATGGACTGGAGACCTGTCCAGGTGTCTCTGTGATGGACTGGAGACCTGTCCAGGTGTCTCTGTGATGGACTGGAGACCTGTCCAGGTGTCTCTGTGATGGACTGGAGACCTGTCCAGGTGTCTCTGTGATGGACTGGAGACCTGTCCAGGTGTCTCTGTGATGGACTGGAGACCTGTCCAGGTGTCTCTGTGATGGACTGGAGACCTGTCCAGGTGTCTCTGTGATGGACTGGAGACCTGTCCAGGTGTCTCTGTGATGGACTGGAGACCTGTCCAGGTGTCTCTGTGATGGACTGGAGACCTGTCCAGGTGTCTCTGTGATGGACTGGAGACCTGTCCAGGTGTCTCTGTGATGGACTGGAGACCTGTCCAGGTGTCTCTGTGATGGACTGGAGACCTGTCCAGGTGTCTCTGTGATGGACTGGAGACCTGTCCAGGTGTCTCTGTGATGGACTGGAGACCTGTCCAGGTGTCTCTGTGATGGACTGGAGACCTGTCCAGGTGTCTCTGTGATGGACTGGAGACCTGTCCAGGTGTCTCTGTGATGGACTGGAGACCTGTCCAGGTGTCTCTGTGATGGACTGGAGACCTGTCCAGGTGTCTCTGTGATGGACTGGAGACCTGTCCAGGTGTCTCTGTGATGGACTGGAGACCTGTCCAGGTGTCTCTGTGATGGACTGGAGACCTGTCCAGGTGTCTCTGTGATGGACTGGAGACCTGTCCAGGTGTCTCTGTGATGGACTGGAGACCTGTCCAGGTGTCTCTGTGATGGACTGGAGACCTGTCCAGGTGTCTCTGTGATGGACTGGAGACCTGTCCAGGTGTCTCTGTGATGGACTGGAGACCTGTCCAGGTGTCTCTGTGATGGACTGGAGACCTGTCCAGGTGTCTCTGTGATGGACTGGAGACCTGTCCAGGTGTCTCTGTGATGGACTGGAGACCTGTCCAGGTGTCTCTGTGATGGACTGGAGACCTGTCCAGGTGTCTCTGTGATGGACTGGAGACCTGTCCAGGTGTCTCTGTGATGGACTGGAGACCTGTCCAGGTGTCTCTGTGATGGACTGGAGACCTGTCCAGGTGTCTCTGTGATGGACTGGAGACCTGTCCAGGTGTCTCTGTGATGGACTGGAGACCTGTCCAGGTGTCTCTGTGATGGACTGGAGACCTGTCCAGGTGTCTCTGTGATGGACTGGAGACCTGTCCAGGTGTCTCTGTGATGGACTGGAGACCTGTCCAGGTGTCTCTGTGATGGACTGGAGACCTGTCCAGGTGTCTCTGTGATGGACTGGAGACCTGTCCAGGTGTCTCTGTGATGGACTGGAGACCTGTCCAGGTGTCTCTGTGATGGACTGGAGACCTGTCCAGGTGTCTCTGTGATGGACTGGAGACCTGTCCAGGTGTCTCTGTGATGGACTGGAGACCTGTCCAGGTGTCTCTGTGATGGACTGGAGACCTGTCCAGGTGTCTCTGTGATGGACTGGAGACCTGTCCAGGTGTCTCTGTAATGGACTGGAGACCTGTCCAGGTGTCTTCATCATCATGGCAGGGCTTTAATCTGGTCCAGGGCTTGTTGACAACATCAGTTAGTTTTTTCATAAAGAGCTGAACTTTTTGAAGTGTTGACGTGATGAATGTCTCATAGCGACGCTCAGTAACTTTAAAGCCTGCGCATATAACAACGTTCAGATTTAGATTCAGAGATTTAAAAACTCATACAGCTTGTGTTATTGCTCTGGACCGCTCTGATTACCTGATGAAGTAGTTTTAATGCAGCTGACCTGTTTTTTCGTTCACGTTCGGATGACATAGTTTCCAGCGCGTTCACGTTAGACGTGTTGCTGCTGCAGAGTCTTCATGAAACAACGTCCACACAGGTTTGAATGTGCGCTCGTCTTTTAACAAGAAAGCGTTCACAAACAAGAGACCGCACGAGATGCTAACGGCTAAAAGTTGCGCGTGCTGCGCGATAATAGCTCCGTGCTGAAACGCGCCCAGGAAATTTTGTTCCGCGGTGCATATATTCCCCTGTTAAGAACGTTTAATGAGTGAAAAAATAACTGAAACGGTACGCAGGTGGACCGAACGGAAAGTGGTGTACCGAAACGGTTCGGTACACCCACTTGTACCGTTACATGCCTACTACGTAGGAGAAGGATCCGGGTACTGAAATGTCCAGCCTGCAGTCCAGATCTTTCGTCTATAGAGAACATTTTAGTGCATCATAAAGAGGAAGGTGCGACAAAGAAGGCCCAAGACGATTGAACAGTTAGAGGCCTGTATTAGACATGAATGGAGAGCATTCCTATTTCTAAACTTGAGAAACTGGTCTCCTCTGTCCCCAGACGTCTGTTGAGTGTTGTAAGAAGAAGTGGGGATGCCACACAGTGGTAAAAATGGACTTGTCCCAACTTTATTGGGATTTGTTGACACCATGAAAGTTTGAAACAACATACCCTGGTGCATGCTCAATAATCCAGGTAGAAAAATCTAAAAAAGCTAAGCCTGGTCCTCTGGCCATTCAAAAAACATAAAGCAAAAAAATAGTAGAAACTTTTTGTCTTTCGTCCGAAAGACTTCCTCAGTCTTAGATGCTGTATTCAGCTCAGTCTTATAAATAGCACCCTCTCACAGTGGATCAACCAGTCGGCTGATGACAGCCGAAACCAGCTGCTCACATGATCAAGGAGGACCATCAGCCTAACGATGGATCATTAGGCTCATTAGGTCATTAAACAGAGGCGGAGGCCTCCGGGTTCAACTGTCCCCCTCTTACAATGCTGTTATTGCTAGTATCATACGGCCCTCTGTGAATAGCAAACAACCATCAGGGTGCTAATGATCCATCGTTAGGCTGATGGTCCTCCTTGATCATGTGAGCAGCTGGTTTCGGCTGTCATCAGCCAACTGGTTGATCCACTGTGAGAGGGTGCTATTTATAAGACTGAGCTGAACACAGCTTCTCAGACTTCTCAGACAAATGTTCATAATTCTTGAACATTATCTATTCAATGTGGGGGGTGAAGTTATGTTGGAGGCCTTAGCCTGCCTTGCTTATAGGCCAGTGTTTCCCCTACCATTATACAAGCGGGGTGCCCCACCCCGTCAACAGAACTGAGCACCCCGCCTACCAAACCGAACTTGCCCCCCACCCAACCACCCTGCACAGACATAGCGCTAAGCTAGCAGCGCGAAATACAGGCTCAGCACTCACATTGCCTCTTCCCTCATGCTGAACGCCCCCCGCCCTCACTCAAAAACCATTAATACAAGCTGCGCTTAGACATGTGTTCGTCCCCCTGTCAACAAAAATCATGGATGAGATGAGCACCCCGCCATGGCAAGTTAATTAGGGGAAACACTGTAGGCCTAATTGTGGTAAAATATTCACAGGTGGGTTCTCTCTGCTGTTTGAGTTTGGCAATGTAAGTAATGGGATGGTATGTAGGGATCTATACTATAATGCATATTTTAGATCTTTCTTTATTTTGGCCAAGTTGGATCCATTTCAGCTGTGAAATGAAATGTTTTGAATGCTCATCTGGTACAAAAACTATTTTACAGATGTCCCATTCTGTGTGTCCGGACGGCTGTTTATAGAGTCTGGAAAAAGGAAGCTTCAACAACATGACTTTATGAAACAAAGCTGCACATGTTACTCTGAATGTAGTTTAGCTCAACATCCAGGAGCCTTTTTGATGAAGTCTTCAGGTGCTGAATCTGTGGTCAAACTGTTTGCTTCTAGAGTAAAAGTTCCCAATACATCTGGTTTAATTGAACCTGGATGGGTTTTTATGAGCAAAAAGAAAGTATTTTCTTACTGAAGCTGTCTGAGTTTAATATGTTTTCTTCATCAACGGGAACGGTCCAGACAGAGCAGAAGTAGTTTCTTGTGATCTTTTTGGAGGGTACATAGTTACTTTATGACCAGCTGTACGCTCCGAGACAGTTTAACTATCTGTGAAGATGGTAAGCGCCATGAAGCTTCAGCACTAATTAAATATTAGTAAAACCAGTTATAGCTTGTGTTCCTAAACAGTTTGAGCTCATAATTTATCAAATGTACAGCTCAACACATTCTGAAGTAAAGATCCATGATTCACTAAATATTTTTGTCTTTTTGAACGAGTGGGCAGGGTTGTCTAGAAACTAGACTATTATTGATACTGATAATAGAAGGGGAAGGCGACTGCCAATAACCGATATGACTGAAAAAACTTTTGAGCTTTGTCCACCCCTAAGAATCTCAGTAAACAGCGAGTGGAGCAGGGCTTGTTTATGTAGCTCAGCTTTTAGCAACCATGAAGCTAAGCTAATCCTCTTTAATTAGTCCCATTGTGCTGCCTTTTGTTCAAAGACAGTAAGAAGTTCATAATGTGAGTATGTTTCATAAATGAGGTGATAAAAGTTAATATTTTATAATTAGTATTAAGTAAATTCATGCTAAAAACTTTTAAAATATTTTGGGTTTGATTTCCAATCAGAGTGAGACATCTGATCTTCGTCATTGTATGTGCAGCACATGAGGTAGTGAGTGCTCTCACCACAGAACAATCTTTGACATCCTTCCTCGGTAAAACAAGAGCTTCGGAAAATCAGGGAGAAAATGGCTTATATACTCGCTAGGAGACTTTAGTCTTTTTTACAAATTCATAAATAAAGATCTTCAATAAAATCAAGAAAGCAAGCCTTGTCTGAGGACTTCTTTTATTTTGTTCGCTGTCGCGTGTTGTGAGGACAGCATACCCACACTCGTTCGCTCGCTAACTTAAGAAGCACCTAGCTAATGACAAGCAAGCAGGTTGGAGGATTGAAGATAATTTATTGTGGATTGATTGTACAGATCAATTCAAATTAACTTATCAGGCTCTGTTCAGCAAAATACACTACACAGCATTGCTCCCTGCTTTGTCTGTGCCGAATGTCAAAGTGAAACTTAAAATGAACGGCCATGACTTGAACATAGGCTTCTTGCGCCCTCTGCTGGATACATTGTACAATTACGGCTGGTTCCAGCATTTTAGGGGTGAAAATTAGAAGTGCTTATATCGACTGATAATGGGACCATTATCGTCGATACTGATAGGTCCCCAAACGTCAGCCAAAATGATCAACCCTACCGATATATCGGTCGAACTCTAGTAAAAACTATTAATACCCTTTACATCTTATCCTATATGACTTTTTCAATGACCTCTCTGACCAAATGGTTTAATTTTAGTCTGATTGATGAGCTAATGGCTAGTCTCAATGTAGCCAAGACCAAAGTAGAATCTTCCGTCTTAAAACAACTCCTGTTTTAAAAATGTCAAAGCAGTTTATTCTGACAAGAATTTTAAATATTTCCCTGTCAGCCTTGTATTACGTGGGCGTTTTGGTAGAGGAATTGTTACTCCTGGTAGATTTGACCCCATCCTGCACTACAAGTGCTACAGATACCTCCTCCGGCTGCTGTTATGCACACTTGCACATAACTATAAAATTTTATGTAAATAATTGTCATTAAAAGAGCTGTAAATGTTTATTAAATAGTGTTTGCATAAACTGCTGTGATTTTTCTGGAGACTGAAGATATTTTATGGCAGCGACAGTCTACTTTGGATGATGTCGTTTCAAGCACGTTAACAAGTTAAGGCTCCCCATAGCTTTGCGTTCGGCTGTACGCCGCTCTACGCGTGCGTTCTGTGCGTGCGCGTTCACCCGCACAGCTTTGCGTTCGTTTTCGCGTTCATTCTCGCGTTTTCGCTCCAAATTCTTGACGTTATTTGAGCAGCCACAGCGCAGAGCGTTCGCTGATTGGTCATTTGCTGACACGCCTACTGAATTGATTGACTGGTCGGGGGAGAAAAAAAGGCGAGCCGGCACTTCACACAGCTTCAGCTGCAGCGGTGTTCTGTGTTTATATCTTATTAAAAAGTTCTAAAAAATGAAAAAAGAAAAAAAAAAAACAGGGAGCGCTGGTCCTGCAGCCCACCAGGAAATCTGCAGAACCTCGCGCAGCCACGTTGGACCCAGTTTAATTTGCTCGTGAAAAATTCATTCATTTCTCATCATTTCAGTCATGGAGTCAGCGGAGGAGGAAGCGATCACTTGACTTTTGGCAAAAAAACAAAAGAAAAGTCTAGATCAGGGATGAAGAAGAGGAATTTAATACATTTGTGTCACATACAAAACAGTCCGGCGCCGGGCGGTTTATTGTGTGACAACGCGTTTGCGTTCACGGTCGTAAAATTTGAGCTTGGCGCGTACATGGTACGCTTGTGCCTCTGCGCACAGACGGTGTAGAGCGGCATATGGCCGAATGCAGAGCTATGAGGGGGCCTTTAGACGTGTTGCCTGCTGCAGATCCAATCTCCGTGAAACAACGTCGACACACAGCTTTGGATTTGTTCACCTCTGTTCCCAGACATAAATACGTTTATGTTTAAGTTGTTTGTGTCTATCACCGCAACCAGATGCAAGGTTGCTAATGCTACGTGCTGTAAGATAATAGCGCCGTGCTGAAACACGCTTAGGAATTTTAGTTCCGTGGCGCATATTCTCCTGTTAATAAAATTTAATGAGTGAAAACATGACCGGAACGGTACGCAGGTGGACCGAACCGATCGTGCCGTACTGAAACGGTTCGGTACACCCACGTGTACCGTTACACCACTAGAATGGCCCATGTCCGATATTTAACTTTATTGCTTACATCGGCCGATACCACACTGATAATAACATATGGTACCTTGTACATCCCTAAAAAAACCTGAGATTTTCATTCCTTTCCGGTCAAAGCAGAGAGGTTCTTTAGCACCCTGCAAACAACACGACAGGAGCCTGATGTTAAACATCCACATCTTGGTTTATCAAGCCTTTACTTTAGATTTATTTTCTGAAAGCAGCAGTCCTCGTCTGTACAGATCGTAGACATCATGGTCCTCCCAGAGCCCTAGAGAGAGAGAGTTGCGACACTCTTTGAACTCTTCGACAGGCGGTCACGTGGTTCATGTAGCTTTGAATTGTTCCAAACAGCTCGTCGCTGTCAGTCAATTTGAGCAGCTACTGGCGCAACAAAACACACAAAAAAACGACTTTTCTTACTTTGTCCAGCGTTTTTCAGTAATTATTGAGCAGTAACAAACTGACATTCCTTCTACCGTTCTCCTCTTCATTTCTTATCCTGCAGCTCCACCTAGTGGCGTGGGCACTACACTATGTGTTTTTTCTTAAACATTTTTAGACGTTTTAAACGCTTCACAAGGGCAAAATAAAATTGTATTTTCATCAACTTACCGGAGAAAACACGTCTGGAACATCAACAATGAACTGCTTTTGATGCTAGCAGCGCTGCTGTTTGGAACAGTTTGGTGGAACGAATCGCCCCATAGATATCTTATGAATCGCCCCCTCCATGACCCACGTGACTTCCGCATTCCATTCTTACAATGGGAGTCTATGGAAGTGTCGGAAATCTCTCTCTCTCTATGGCTCTGGGTCCTCAGAGCTGCGGGTCTGATTCCCAGCACTCGCTCAGCTGTGCCACTAGTTGGCTCCTCGTGCTTATTTTTAACTAATCATCATTCCTCGTGCTCTCGTCTATTTGTCCCAATCAGAAGCAGTGTAGAGCCATTCTTGACTTCCTGCCGTTACCCAATGCCCTGTGGGTAATGTAGTTTCTATGTTACTGCTGGTTACACTGATGCAGAGTACCGGCAGCTTTATGAGAAGTGGTGTTGTGCTATAAAAAGTGACGGTCCGTCCGGCACTGAGCACAAAACAGTACCAGCCCACTTTGAGCGCACGAGTAAGTTTTAACTCCAGAAGTCTTCATCACAACCGTGTGGACGTGATCATTTGAAGCAGCAGCTGGGATTAGTGTTCGTTAAAAGACGTTCTCTGCTTTTTACCAGTTTACTGACACGTCGTGTGCTATGTCTTTAGCCTTACAGGTGTTAAAGAGCCAACAACACCTGTTGTGAAAAGCAGTTGCTACAAATTGGTCTTTTATTTGTAGCTGTGGGTGCTGGCGAGACAGGATTCAAATGTAGAAACATATAACAAAAGGTGCAGGCACAATCTGCTTTGGTCCTCACTGACACTGGCTGGTCGCTTGTGGAGCCTGACAGACTGAAATGATTTCTCCAGACTACATAGATGTTCTGAGAGCTATCTGTAACAGGTAAGATATTACTGTTAATGATCTTTCCACAGAGCCCACTCAGTTTGGATGAGTGTGCAGTTTTAGCATTGCAACACGAACAATCTTCAACAACACGATGCATCATAAATATGACGGTGACGGTCTGAAGTTCAGACGACCGGTAAGAAACAAACATCTGGGTTGAGCTGGGGAGGTTCTTGTTCCTGTGGGAGGTGCTGGAAAAGTCTTCAGACATTTAGAACAGAGGAAAAGCCTTTCCATGTTCAGCTCACATGCCTGCATCATGCACCATCACATGACGTGCTCCAGCGTCATTAGAGCATTGCTGTGACAGGTCCAGTGTTCTTCATCCTTCATGGTGCACTCGCTGGTGATTTCCTGCTCCTGTCCAAGCACTTTGCACATGATCTGTCTTCTTGTGTGGGTGTGAGCAGCTGGACCCCCCCCCCTCTGCTCCTCTGTCTTGTAGCTCATTCACAGCAGCTTCACATTAGATTACACACCATGTACAGACGGCTCGTGTCCTCTCTGCATCGCACCCAGCAGGTCTGACGGAGGCGAGGACGTCAACAATGCCATGCCCTTCCCATCCCTCGCTCTTTAAAGTGCATGTTTCCTCCTCTGCAGGGGTTCGGCCTTTTGAGTTGGCATCCGTTGCATCCCCTCCCCCACCTGACTCTTCCCTCCGTCTTGTACAACATCGATTCTCTGGTGTCAATACAAGCAGCATTCTTCAAGCTCTAATTTTAGCTGCGCCACAAGAGGCTGATGGGGAGGATATTGATGCTGGGTGTCAAGAGTCGTGACGCATTCTCATTTCTCAAATATGCCAACAGAGCGCTCAGGACTGAAGTGTGCTCCATGTGGCCTGCGTGAGGCTGCTGGGATTGTTTGAACTCTGTTTAACTGCTGTTAAACTGGGCGGGGGGAAAATGTAACTTTCTCCACTTCATTATAAATAAATGCACCAAACAGTGACTACATTCTGTGCCCGGGAGGAATCACGCCATGACGGCCATAAGCTTGTGTGTGTTGATGCGTCTGAGGATCAGGGAGGAGAGCAGGCGTGGTGCCAGAAAGCAGGGTGGGTACACTCTGTGACTGCACATCCTCCGTTTCTGCAAGTCTCTGCATGTTTTTATTTTTTCCGCTCCCCTCGCTGAGGACGGAGACTGTAATAACATGCCCCTTGAAGACGTTCTGAAAATGCAGGATTTGATTGTGCCTCAGCTTATGGCGGCGCCGCCTTTGTGTTCCTGTGAAACGCAGCGCTGATCATGCAGGAGCCATGTGGTGGTGAAGCTCAGAAGAAAAAGAGTTTTCTCATGAATGGATGAAGTGGTGGCACCAGAGAGCAGTGGTTAGAGCGGTTTCATCTCAGCAACAAGGTTGCTGGTTCAAATTCAGGCCTGGGGCCTTTCTGGGTGGAATTTGCATGTTCTCTCCGTGTTGTGTGGGTTTTCTCCAGGTACTCCAGTTTCCTCCCTCAGACCAAAAACATGTATGTTAGACTGATTGGTAACTCTAAATTGTCTCTAGGTGAGAGACAGAGTGAATGGTTGTTTGTCTCATTTGTCCCTGTGTGTCCCTGTGATGGACTGGAGACCTGCCCGTGTCCCCCACCTCTCACTCACTGACTGCTGGACATGGGCACCAGTTTCCTATGACCCAGAATGAAACAGCTGGGTGGGTGCAGGACAGATGTTATGAACGTGTTGCAGCGTGACAATAACCGTGTTTCCATCCATTTTCATTTCGAATTTTGAGCAAATTTTTGAAATCTCGCAAATATGTAAATACAAATTAATGCGAAGCAGAAGTGTTTCCATCAACTGGCTTGAATCGCATCTACCAAGCCACGCACAGCGTCATTACGTCAGACGTCAGCACTGCGCATGTCTACAGTAAACAGGAAGTAGCGGTTGAAAACAGAACCCGGCCACACATCTCGTCAAAATGGAGAGAATATTTCAGGTACGTGTTGCTATCGGGCAAGTTGTATTTATTCTGTCATGCCAACTAGTTTTAGCGATGTTACATGTTGTCCGGAGCGGAAACAGCTGAACGTCACGTGACGTGAATGTTCGCTACGGCAGAACTGAGTCGGCAAATCTGTTTCCATCTGTCGTTTTGCGCATCTGCTCATTTTCGAAGATCCCAAAAACCACCTCAAGCGAGCGTATAAACTTTTTGGCGAATTTGAGGAAGTAAATTCGCATTTTGCCGTTTCCATTAAGCTTTTCTGCTGCGATACTTCAAAATGCGCACCTAGAAACCTTGATGGAAACACGGCTAGTGTCTCAATGTTCCTGAATGAAGGAAGCAACTTTTCTGTTCTGCGTCTGTTGTTTCTGCTACGTCTTTTTAAAATACCATTGTTTGTTCTGTTGCTGTCAGTCCTTGTGTGCATCAGTGTCAAAACATTTTTAACAATACTTGCCTGTCATCCTTATTTTTCATTATTATTTAGTTTATTCCCTCTTCCTGGAGCCGACAATGTTATTTTATTTGAAATTGTGTGCTTTTCGTAGTAATCCATTGTGCAGAATAGATGAAATTCACAAATGTATTTTTCCCCATAAACATTTACTAGTGAGAGAACTGAGCTGTCATTAGAGCTCTGAGGAGACAACATTCAAAGTTTGATCACGTCACAGAAAGTTGGACTTCACGTGACTATGGTTCTGACACAGTTTTAGATTTATTTTAAATGTTTACCAAAATATGTTTGTAGCAGTTATGTCACTAACATTTAAAGGTATTGTGACATGATGTTGGAAATTTGCATATTTGTCAGAACATACCGTATTCTCCGGCGTATAAGTCGCACCTTTTTGCCTACATTTCTAAGCCCTGCGACTTATAGGCCGGTGCGACTTATACGTCGATTTTTCCAATATTTTGGTCATAATTTGACTTTGGTCAAAAACTCCAAAAATGGTGCAGTACCAGTTTCGGCCGCTATGGGCGCTAAGAAACCCTTTACAGTACCTACACTGTTGACATCTGCCTGGTCCAAAAATGGTGCAGTGACACAGAAGATGAAGACTTCAATGGTTTTGAATAAATAAATAAAAACCATAAAATAAATACAGTATCTGTTTCTGTCATCATTTTAAACTGAGACACGTTTTTTACTGTAATGTCAGCTAATAAAAATATATTTTTATGTGTTTATCTTTAAAGATAAATGATGAAAGACACAAAATATACAAAAATTATGTTCATTTATTAATGAAAAGTTCAACTAAGACACATCAAACAAAATACTGTAGTTTTTATGTGATAATCTTGTCAAAAGTCCTTCCAAACAATTTGGCAGCCAGTCCAAAATAATGTTAATTTATTAATGAAAAGTTCAACTAAGACACATCAAACAAAATACTGTAGTTTTTATGTGATAATCTTGTCAAAAGTCCTTCCAAACAATTTGGCAGCCAGTCCAAAATAATGTTAATTTATTAATGAAAAGTTCAACTAAGACACATCAAACAAAATACTGTAGTTTTTATGTGATAATCTTGTCAAAAGTCCTTCCAAACAATTTGGCAGCCAGTCCAAAATAATGTTCATTTATTAATGAAAAGTTCAACTAAGACACATCAAACAAAATACTGTAGTTTTTATGTGATAATCTTGTCAAAAGTCCTTCCAAACAATTTGGCAGCCAGTCCAAAATAATGTTAATTTATTAATGAAAAGTTCAACTAAGACACATCAAACAAAATACTGTAGTTTTTATGTGATAATCTTGTCAAAAGTCCTTCCAAACAATTTGGCAGCCAGTCCAAAATAATGTTAATTTATTAATGAAAAGTTCAACTAAGACACATCAAACAAAATACTGTAGTTTTTATGTGATAATCTTGTCAAAAGTCCTTCCAAACAATTTGGCAGCCAGTCCAAAATAATGTTAATTTATTAATGAAAAGTTCAACTAAGACACATCAAACAAAATACTGTAGTTTTTATGTGATAATCTTGTCAAAAGTCCTTCCAAACAATTTGGCAGCCAGTCCAAAATAATGTTCATTTATTAATGAAAAGTTCAACTAAGACACATCAAACAAAATACTGTAGTTTTTATGTGATAATCTTGTCAAAAGTCCTTCCAAACAATTTGGCAGCCAGTCCAAAATAATGTTAATTTATTAATGAAAAGTTCAACTAAGACACATCAAACAAAATACTGTAGTTTTTATGTGATAATCTTGTCAAAAGTCCTTCCAAACAATTTGGCAGCCAGTCCAAAATAATGTTCATTTATTAATGAAAAGTTCAACTAAGACACATCAAACAAAATACTGTAGTTTTTATGTGATAATCTTGTCAAAAGTCCTTCCAAACAATTTGGCAGCCAGTCCAAAATAATGTTCATTTATTAATGAAAAGTTCAACTAAGACACATCAAACAAAATACTGTAGTTTTTATGTGATAATCTTGTCAAAAGTCCTTCCAAACAATTTGGCAGCCAGTCCAAAATAATGTTAATTTATTAATGAAAAGTTCAACTAAGACACATCAAACAAAATACTGTAGTTTTTATGTGATAATCTTGTCAAAAGTCCTTCCAAACAATTTGGCAGCCAGTCCAAAATAATGTTAATTTATTAATGAAAAGTTCAACTAAGACACATCAAACAAAATACTGTAGTTTTTATGTGATAATCTTGTCAAAAGTCCTTCCAAACAATTTGGCAGCCAGTCCATTTTGGGCAAAACACCAGTTCACGTGAGGTGCGACCTATAGGCCGGTGCGACTTATACGTTGATTTTTCCATTTAATTGGGCATAATTAGGTTGGTGCGACTTATACTCCGGTGCGACTTATACGCCGACGAATACGGTATATATCTTATATCATTGAGCTCTGTTCGTTTTTGCAAAATAAATTATAAATATATTAAAATTTTATTCCAAGTTATGGTAGTTTTTTTCTCTGGGATACGCCCCTAAAAATCTGCGCATTTCCGCAAAACGTCATCTTGACGTGACAACGGGAAGGCACGCTCCAACGTGCATTTAAATAATAATGGCGGAGCATGTCCTATCGCGTCTGAGATATCATTTTAAGACAGTAAATCTTCCAAAACTCTCATTAATAAACACTCCCTGAATAAAAAGAAATTACAGATGTTACCTGATGGCGCAGACATAATTTAAAAATACATACATAGCAACGTGTTTGCTCCGGGCTCTCGGCTAATGTTTCTTAGAAGCTATCTTGGCTAACAGAGTCCCTGACACCGGTCACGTCTGAGATATATCATTGTAAGACAGTAAATCTTCCAAAACTCATTAATAAACCCTCCCCGAATAAAAAGAAACTACAGATGTTACCTGATCGCGCAGACATAATTTAAAAATACATACATAGCTACGTGTTTGCTCCGGGCTCTCGGCTAATGTTTCTTAGAAGCTATCTTGGCTAACAGAGTCCCTGACACCGGTCACGTCTGAGATATATCATTGTAAGACAGTAAATCTTCCAAAACTCTCATTAATAAACCCTCCCCGAATAAAAAGAAACTACAGATGTTACCTGATCGCGCAGACATAATTTAAAAATACATACATAGCTACGTGTTTGCTCCGGGCTCTCGGCTAATGTTTCTTAGAAGCTATCTTGGCTAACAGAGTCCCTGACACCGGTCACGTCTGAGATATATCATTTTAAGACAGTAAATCTTCCAAAACTCTCATTAATAAACCCTCCCCGAATAAAAAGAAACTACAGATGTTACCTGATCGCGCTGACATAATTTAAAAATACATACATAGCAACGTGGCCTGTATCTCGGCTAGTGTGTTAGCTGCTATCTCGGCTTATTCCCTGTCGCGTCAGCGATATATCATTTTAAGACAGTAAATCATCCAAAACTCTCATTAATAAACCCTCCCTGGATAAAAAGAAACTACAGATGTTACCTGATCGCGCAGACATAATTTAAAAATACATACATAGCTACGTGTTTGCTCCGGGCTCTCGGCTAATGTTTCTTAGCAGCTATCTTGGCTAACAGAGTCCCTGACACCGGTCACGTCTGAGATATATCATTGTAAGACAGTAAATCTTCCAAAACTCTCATTAATAAACCCTCCCCGAATAAAAAGAAACTACAGATGTTACCTGATCGCGCAGACATAATTTAAAAATACATACATAGCTACGTGGCCTGTATCTCGGCTATTGTGTTAGCTATCTGATTCGGCTAGCTTGTTAGCAGCGAACAAAAATAATCTGCCGTGATAATTGGCTTTATACACTCAAAGTGTATAAAGTAAAACAACATGAACTCACGTAAAATAAATAGTTTATAATCTAAAACACTACACACCTCCGATTATGTTTACACAAAGACTTACTCATCTCCTGGACAGTCTTCCGATGGTCCCTGCGTTGTTTCGACATGGTAGCTCCTGTGGGACTTTCTTCTGTAGATTTTCTTTTAAAAATAGTAGGAATAGCATCCGGTTTTAAAAGTCTTCTGAATCTTACTGGTAATCCTAAAGATTCTTTTATACCAGGTCTTTCCTGAAAACAATCGGCAGTGAAATGGTCGCTGCAGACATACGACTCCTGGAACCCACCGGTCCTTGTCTGGTCCATTCTTGACGAAGTTTGTCATCTTTTGGAAATTTGTGAAGGCTCACTTGTTCACTACTGATATTAGAACACACAAATGCGCTACAACGTGACAGCATTTTTCAAGTTACACAAATAAAAGAGGCGATCCTTCAGGAAATGAATGAGTATGGCAAGCAGTTAACACACCTAACAAACGGGCAAGGCTCTGCCTTCTTCCCGTTGTCACGTCACACTGATGTGATGACGTACTGCGGAAATGCGCGGAATCTTAGGGGCGTATCCCAGCAAGTACCAGAGAAAAAATTAGCATAATTTAGAATAAAATTTTAATATATTTATAATTTATTTTGCAAAAACGAACAGAGCTCAATGATATAAGATATATATGTTCTGACAAATATGCAAATGTCCAACATCATGTCACAATCCCTTTAAGTTTTCTAAACGTTCCAAAACATTAGCAAACTCCTCTTTTCTGTGATCTTTACAACTTGAACCAGAGGTGGAAAGTAGTAAATCACATTTTCTCGCATTAATGTGATTATGAATTTTGTGTACTTAGTACTTTTTATATATATTTTTTAATCCATACTTTTGTTGATGAAATTGAGTGATTTTGGTCTGGGGCAAAAATAGATTCCCAAAGATGTACCTCTGCTTGATTTAAAAAAAATGTTGCAACTTAATACAGTTGCCGTAATTTACGGTGTAAAAGTCGCTACTTTTTTCTTACGCTTTGGACTCCACAGCTTATACACAGGAACAGCTAATTTTTATTTAATTTTAACATTTTATTTTGACAGGTTGCATGGCTTCCTGCCACTGAATAACATTTTCCTTTGAAACATCTGGGCGCTCGTATAGCTGTCCAACATCACTCCTATTGGGGTCGGGTTTTCTGACCCAGACAGTGTGAATGGCACAGCTATATGACCAGAAGTCACCCTAATGACCAGTGAGGTAGCGTACTCTCATTGAGTCACGAAAACACCCCCCCAACATAGACGTGCATTGATCAGATTTCCTGTTAAAATATCTGCTGGCTCCTTGGATAAATAATATTATTAACAGACTTTATGGATGTGAATGTTTCTGTTCAGTGCCCTGAGACGACTTCTGTTGTGACTTTGCACTATATAAATAAACTGAATTCAAGTAAATTTATATTATTTTATTTTATTTTTTTAATGGTGAGAAGGGGTTCCACCGTGCAGATTCCAACTGAAATTCCATATGGCCAAAAAAATAAATAATAATTGCCACGGAAACGACTTCCATCAATCAATCAAAATTTCATCTGACATTTTTTTAACAGCCGTGTTAAAGGCATTGTTTAGTTTTTTTTTTTTTTACATTTACCATACTGTACATAGCCTATTTTTGTGTAAGTTACTGGTATATATTTAAATAAAAAATTAAAAATATATATTTCTGAGTACAGTAAATATCACTCACAGTGCGAGAGAATGGGAGGGGGTATTTCCTCTCCCTGTGAGTTCTCTATGTTCTGACACTCATGTGCTGCGGAGCACAACATGTCAAATTTATTCATAAAACACATTCTTAACACAGCAGCTGCTGGTCCCTTGACATCAGGTAGGAATTGTGGGTAACATTTACCGGTATGTAATTTTTAAAAATAATGTTGGTTACTTCGGTGTTTAGCAGTGTTCTCTCCAGTGATTACTAGCAGTGTGTTCTTCTTAGACTAGTTTTTGTGTCCATTCTGTAGCTTGAATGGTTATTTACCATATCCTGATGCATGTTCAATAATCCAGGTAGAAACCTCTACAAAGTTACAGTAAGTCAGATCCTCTGGACTTTTTTATTTTTTTGTTTGTTTGTTTGTTTGTTTTTTGAATGTCCAGAGGACCTGACTTAACTTTTTTAGGTTATTTACGGTAGTAGATTAGCGGTAACTATGAGTCAGAGTGTGTCTCATCATGAAGTCCTGTGAGAATGATTCTTCTTCTACACAACAAGAGCTGCACATTCTACCAAGAGAAGTGTACAGTTTCAGATATTACAATGTGCACACCCACAGCTTATACACCAGCACGTCTTACCTATGTACAGTATTGTGTTTCATTTTAAATTTAGGATGTGCAGCTTACAGTCAGGTGCGTTGAATTACAGTACTGTATATATTTTTCTTTTTTTTTATATATAATTTCTTGACGCCAGAAGGTTGGGATGTTGAAAAATGTTGGTTATGTGTCATGTCCAGGATGTTTTTATTTATTTATTTATTACATTTGAAGAATTGGAAAATGTCCTAAGAGTTTGGGATTCCTCAGTTTTAGTCGGTGGTTGTAAATTCATACCTTTCACAAGTATTGTTTTATGTTCTTATGTCTGTGAGCAAGAACGGTATCATTTTAGCCACGAGAAGAACCTCGATCACAACCTGAGCACTCCAGGGAGTTCAGGAGTTTTTCTACCAGCTGCTTTCTTGTTTGTTTGACATGTTTTTTGTTGAACAAGTTGAGCACTGTGGAATAATGTATTTATTGTTCTCTGAGTATTTTATCGTGTGTGGACATTTTTTAATTCTGTAATTGCAAATTATTTAATAGCTAGAGACAAAAATAACTTTGTTCACTCAAAAGTGATGCCCTCCTGCTGTAAGCAACATGTAAACAAGTAACTTACTCAACGTAAATACATTTGTATTATTACCTACTTTTTACTTCATTTAGCGTGTACTGGTGCAATTTGTAGTCTAGTGGGAAGTGTCTGTGATGAAAATCAGCTCAACTAGAAACGGATGGAATGTCTCCTCAGGATTGGAGTACCGTATTTT